>MU172274.1:0-32961 GCA_016695485.1 Suillus hirtellus | reverse complement strand
TATGGTATGGCCTGCACAATCTCCTGACCTTAATCCCTTGGAACATCTCTGGAGTCACCTCAAAAGAAGGCTTGTAGAGCATGAGCATCCCCCTAAGGGAATGGAGGAGTTGTAGAGAAGGATTGAGGAGGAATGGAACAAGATACCAGCTGAGGTGTGTCAGAAATTGATTGAAAGTATGCCTAGGAGGATTGAGGCAGTAATTAAAGCCAAAGGAGGTTATACCAAGTACTGATATTTGTCAATACCTTAATTATTATCAACAGTTGCAAAACTGTTACAATGGTATCTTTGTCTTAAAATAGCCATATCTTCACATCCCCTGGGCCAAATCACGTAACCCAAGTGTCTATGTGTAGCCAGGGGTTTGCTCTCCAATATCTCTCACCAACATAAAGTGTGATTTCTATGCATACAGGCACAATAATGTGTACACCAAAAAAGTACCAAACATTGTAATGGTTTTGCAAGTCACTGTAGTGTCTATATAGAATTTCAGAGTGCTATAGGTGAAAGTAGTAGCAGTAATCTTTGGGTCTGATATCCTATATAATAAAACATGTGGTACTGCAGACATGTAACAATGCAGTCAACAATGCTAGCAATATGAAAACATATGACTGTGCACCTAGCGGGGATAGATACAATAGGACAGGACATAGGGAGGACAAGTGCATGAAAAAATATTAGATCTGATGTGGCCTAAATATTAGTGATACTCAAACTAAAAATTAGAAATGTCTGAAAGCTCACTAAACTCTGACTAAGGCTTTCAACTTGTGGCTAAGCAGCTTCCAATACTTCAGCCACTGGGACTGCGATTGAAGGTTAGGCCAGCATGGCTGGTGAAGTTTCAAACAACCATGCCTTCTTCTTGCCAATGTGTATGCTATTCTGCATGCTTGAAAGCCAACTCTCTAATACACTGCTCTAGGTCAATGGATGACAAAGGTTCAAGCACTCATGAACCAGCCAAACCCCCTCCAGAACAGCATGTACCCCACCTGACTATCCAGTGGCAGAGCAACTATGCTCTTACCGACATCCTCATCAACCATCTCTCCATACACCCTGCCGATTGCAGGATACTTTTCTACTCTGATGGCAAGAAAATGATGTCTGCTGTCAATAATGGTGCCTTGGGCTTAGACAAGAGGCAGGTGCATGGTATCCTGGCAAAACTTATTTTTACTGACCACCCAAGGTACAGTCATACATTTACCAATACAAAGAAGTTTCATGATGGAGTCTGCAATTGCATTCAAATGTGAGTCATTTCTGTCTTTTCTTCCATTACAAAAAATACCAAAATTTATGTAGACTTAGAGGGAAATACAAGAAACTTAAGGCATCTTTTGACAATACTGGCGCTAGTATGATGCCTGGTGAAGGCACACAAACAAGAAATCTTTTGGGTGAGTCCTCATTCCTTATTTTCCAGTCCTTAGCTGATGTATTTCATAGATGCAGTGCTTTTAGAGCTCCCATAGTATACAGAACTGGATGTCATTTGGCATTCCAATCCATTCATGGCTGCAAAGACTCACTCATCAAGACCTGGCATTGATCATGCCAGCGTGTTATATTCCTTGGTTGGACCACATGCTGGAGTTGGTCCCCCCATGCAACTTGACACCAGTGCTAGTCCCCCCTATGCACATTGATGCCAGCACTGGTCCCATGCAGTACCCTCAACTGCCTCCTCAAGTATATCTCCTGCACAATATTCATCCTTCCAGCACTCCACCCTTGCATTATGGCCAGCACTACTATCCACTAGCAATGTTTTATGCTGAGGGTTCACATGATGATTCCTCCATTAATCCAACACTACGATATCCTGCTCCTGCTCCTGCATTACCCTCCACTGCCTCTTTACCCTCCACTAGCCCTTTGCCTTTTGTTGGCCCTTTGCCCTTCACTGTTCTCTTACCCTCTGCTGCCCCCTACAATCAGTCCCTCCAAATCCATCTCCCTGGCCTTCCAACATCAGATGATGACATGGACATGGACATGGACATAGAGTTTTAAGACACTAGTGGCCCATTGAATGCACCCCTCAAAGGTGACAAAAGGGCTGATAAGTCTTCCAAAGCCACTGGGAAGAAGCGACAACTTCCATCACTGTCTTTCCCTCCCGATGTTCCTGCTATTCCCAACACTTCCAAACCTTTTCACATACCAACAGCATCTTCATCATCTGTTCATAACAGCTGCTCAGCATTTGGCCTGAAGAAGCCACCAAGCTGCAGTAGACACTGCCATTGGATATCTCTTTCAACACATCAGTGCCTTCATCCATGACATGCAATGCTACCTTGTCATCGGACTACCTGATGTCCTAGACCCCCCAGACCTCACTTTTCAACAGTACCGGTGGCTCAAAGAAGAAGAAAGCAAAGTCAGATATGATACAGTAGGTTGAGGAGGTGAAGGATAAGATAGTGTGGATGCAATCCAACACAATGTTGTGTCATGACTACAAGCACCTTCACTTTCTTATAAAGCTCAAGGCAAAGACTAAGTACACCCATGACATTAAGAAGTATGGATACCTTTGTACCACCCATGAACATGAGACTTTCCAGGCTACCATCATCAGCCATCAGTGTCTGCAGGAGTCAAAGGATAGTGAGATCTGCCTTCATGAGACCAACATCCGAGTCTATGAAGCGCATTCGCTTATGCTCAACAAGAAGGTGGAGACCCTTCAACTCAAGATCCAGTTTTAGCAAATGATGCAGGTAAGCAAGGGCCCATCATCTGATGGAGTTGAGTGAGTTCTCATTGTCATTGTCTCATTCTCATTCTTATCATCATCTTGTTGTCTTATTTGCTGTTGTTGTTTCTATTGGACATATGTTTTGTTGCTACCTTTTGTAATTGAGTACATATGTATATACATTTGTTATACAAGTGTTTAAGTAGTATTACATGTTCAAAAAGAATTGATCATCTTTCCCTATGGTATGCATCTGAGTGAGGACTGTTAAAGAGCTTATCCATCAACTTTTCATGAGCAGCTTGACCAGCAGTGTCATCATATGTCCTGTCACCAACTACTTCTTCACCATCTGGACCCTCAATCTCTTGATCAATGAAATCTTCCCCCTCCGTGCAAGCCCACTTTAGAGAACTCTCATATGTTCTGTCCTCCTTGTGATGCTTGATTTCAAAGCGAATGATCATGTTGTGCAAAATGATCCAATACTTGATCCACTACACAGCAAACCTGAGGTCTTTCTTGGCCTGAATTTTGAACCATAGCTCTTAAAAGGACTGGAACTGTCCCTTCAAAATAGCAAATGTGTGTTCAATACAAATATGAATCCACATAAATGAAAATCAATTGAAAACCACTAAAAAAAACATACCTTAGAGAGGTGATAATTAAATATCTTCTGGTCCTTTGTCAGTCATCCATTGTGAGGCCTCTTGAAAGGGGTGATACACCATGGTTTCAATGAGTAAGTGCTGTCTGCCCAAATCCAATGACCATCAGGCAGAAGATCAGCATGCTCATCATAGAGGTGAGTGGATCGAAAAGTGAATGCATCATGGATACTCCTGGGATGACTAAGAGAGTAATCAACAATCAGAAGGTTATGGGGCAGGATGACTGCCTAAAATTAAATTAATTTTTGCACATGAAGATGAAGAACAAAAATGTTACCTGATAGCCAAGGGAATAATTGGACTTCCTATTATAAAATGTCTCATTGTAATAACCAGGTTTCATGAACAGATTCATAGTTGAACCATCAATGGCTAGAAAGCCATCTTTCTACTCTGGACAAGTACATGACTCAGCAAATTTGTGAGCTAGGTCAGCATCCTCAGAATTACCTGCTGAAAAGCAGATAAACTGATCATGGGCATCAAGCACCACAATTATCACACAATCAGTGCAATTAACTATGGACCCAACACTCACACCTGCCCATTAAGTGACATCCTCGACAGAAATGAAATTGCCATAGTAGCCTGCCTGATTCAGAAAGATAGCAAGCTGGATAGAGACAGGGAGCTGAGGATTGTTGGACTGGTTCTAGAAGATAGGGTGATTAGATATATGATCAAGGATGTCATCAAAGATCTCTGGGTTGATACGAAGTTTCTGCCGAAACAAGTGAGGGCAGTGTTCCTTGTGGTGAACCAGCATGTGAAGTTGAGATGCTCATGGAGAAGGCTCATTGGGCTTGTGGAGTACATGAGCCCTCATAACCTCATCATAAAAAGCATCAATGGTGTCTTGGTGTTACAATCATCCTATCTCTTTCTCTATACTTCTTAACTTCCACAATCACATTTGCTTTTACTTCTTTAAGACTGTTATTTCCCTTTTGATCTTGCTTCCATATTCAGCTCTTGTACTATTATCTCACCATTGTCTTGGTCCGTGCATGCATAGTCCCTTATTTAAGCACGTGTATTACTATGTAGAACGACACTTCAATCTTACTAGGTTTTCACCAGAACCTTCCTTCACTTAAGACTTCCAATCTTAAGTCGTCTAAACTGATCTCTTAGTCAAAGCACTCCTTTGACTAAGTCTAAGAACCCTTTCTTATTTGAAAGACTATCCAAATCTCAGCAACTTGAATGCTCTGTCGAGCCTTTGCTGTTAGAACTATCCTAGTTCATAACACTTGGAGCCTGTCATAAGGCAAAGTGATGTCATGGGAAGATATAGAACTGGTATTAGAAGAATCTGAAGTCACTGAAGTCGCTGTGATAGGGGAGGTAGGGGACATGGAGGAAGGAGTGCTCAAAGACAGACTGATTGAAACATTGTTGTTTGAAGGAGTAGTAGAAAGCAAGTCCTTGGAGCTGGAATCACTCTCAAAGTCTGACCAGTCCTCTAGGACATCCTGGTATCATAACCTGGCCAAAGAAAGTTTGGCCTGATCCACAATATTTAGGAGCTCTTTATAAGTGGATAGACAAGGCATAGTTATGGTGTGGGGCTATGGTGCATGTAGGATCAAAACTCCTATCTGTGTGTATATGTGATGCAGTTTTCAGTGGAGTTTGAAATTTCAGAAAGTTCCAAGGCTTTGTCTTACACTGAGCATGCTGTTGTCATTGTCATTGTCAACCTCACTGTTAAGGTTGTACTCTTGTAGGATCGGATCTGAAGGACTTGGGCCTCAGCTCGTACGCTGTGCCCCTTTCCCAAGTACTGTCCCTTATTTCAAAGTACTAATGATAACACGTCTGAAGGTCCAGACGGGTCTTGTAGTATATCTGGATGTCTTCCGGATATCAGAAACGTGTATAAGGCTAATCCAGATGTATCTAAACTATAAACTAACAGAGTATAGACTACCCAAAGGTAGAGCCGAGGATAGACTATTAGAATCTATCCAAAGTCTTGGAGGATGACAAGAGTAAGAAGGACTCAAGTCCAGAGGACAGAAAGAGGACAAACTAAGATGATATTCAAACTGAGGTACTACAGGACATATACACGAGTTTATATACTAGTAGGCATAACGAAAAGATCAGTAAGCAGTATCCAAGGCTATGTAGAAAGCATATGCAAAGGTTAACAATCGCGAGTCAGAAATGAACATAGGTAAACAGATCAGTAATCATACCGGTAATAGATATAGCCGAAACAATGGAAAGAAGGAAATACCAAATAGGCTGTGTTTAACATTATATGAACAGGAAATGAAATAGGAAGCTTATCTATATTGGAATGGAAGCAGATCTATGCATCGGACCAGATTGGATCTAAGGGTCTGAAGTCTGGAAGAGAAGCGTGGATATTATGGGATATGACACTCACCCTTGAACCTCAATGCCCATCCACAGTGCCAAGGAGGCCACCATCAAATTTTTGGTTGCCATCCACCCAAGGTAAGTCATTTTTGTATGTAGTTAACTAACATTTACTTTTATTTTATAGGAAATCTATTATAATCTAGATCCCCCATGCATTCCACCTGACCAGCAGTGCCTTGCCCTTACTGACAAATGGCTTGTCCACCTTCCACCTCCTTATCTGTCTCCATAGAGGCACCCTCACATTGGAGATGGAGTCATTAGACACCATTGACAATGTGAAGGCAAAGATCCAGAACAAGAAGGGCATTCCAACTGACCAGCAGCATCCACCTTTGCTGGAAAGCAGCTCAAAGATGGCCATACTCTCAGTGACTACAATATCCAGAAGGAGTCCACCCTTCACTTGATCTTGCATCTCCACAGAGGCACACAGATCTTCCTCCTGATGCTTTTCATCCCTCTGCTACTCAGCATCCTCCCATCCTCAGTGACTACAATATCTAGAAGGAGTCCACTCTCCACTTAATCTTGCATCTTCGCAGAGGTATGCAGATCTTCCTTCTGACACTTTTCATCCCACTGCTCAGCATCCCCCCCCCCTCTACTCAGCACTTATTTAGTCCCTTCCACACTCTCTACCTACAGCTGATTTCATTCCTGTGGGCCTTGTTTTTTTTACAATTTTATTAATGCTTTCATTTGAAATACAATTATGTTGGACCACTACTCTACCACTTTCCCCTATGTACATAGCACACTTTGAAAATCACAAGTGTCATTTTAAAGTCTAACTACATGCTGATATGTGCCAAGCACATTTCTCTCAGACTTGCACAAGTTCTGTCAAACTTCAAGCAGGGAGTTGAGCTAGTGTTGTTGGCAAAACAGCCAAGTTTCACTGACTGGTTGTGCCAGACCAGTTGTGCCCAGTAATTGGCAAAACTCATGCAAACAGAGGGTGGCACAACTTGGCAAAACTTTAGATCACAGAGATATAACTTGGATATGATAACATTTACTTTGAATTTAATAAAACATAAAAACCAACATCCCTAGAGCAAGATGGTGCATAGTAGAGGATGCCCCCTTGCATCACTGATCAATGACAATTTCGAGTGCCTGGAACAAGTTCCAAACAGCTCATGTCACTACTACTGGAAATGCAGATATTGCAGAGACACTGACAACTCATCAGAAGCTCAAATCTAGGGTTGTGACAACAACCCACCAAACCATCTTATCAAGCACTGTACAAATGCAGTTGCTCTTCTGTGCCAAGCAGCACATCAATTCATTATGGAAAAGACTGGTGCCCCCACTGATTCAAATACTATTCTTACTTCACTAGCTACATCTGGAAGTTCAACTATTGCTACCATTCCCATCAAGAAACATAAAGCTTCAAACCTAGATGGATATATTGATCGTCCATTAAGTAAGGAACAAAATAACCTTGCAAATGCAAAGTTGCTTTGGTATGTCATATCATCCCTACTAGCTTTGAGCCTCAAATCCAATTGTTAAATCTTGAAACTAGCTTTTTCATTTACACTGATATCCTCTTCCATTTTGGTGATGATGTATTTTTCCACAAGTTTATCAATGTAATCTGTCCCTTGTATCACATACCATCTTGTTATGTGTTATCTTGTCACCTGCTTGATAGTGAAGCTGTCTATATCCAACAAGAGGAGATAAACTGACTTAAGGACTGAAAATGTCTTACCCTTCTCCTGGATGGATGGGAGGATCTACTATGGAGGAGCCTGTATAGCTCACTTGCAGTTGAGGTCAATCACCCTCCTGTAGTTCTCGCACTTGAGAATATGACTGGACAGAGAGGCACTGCCAAAAATCTAGTGGCTGTGTCTCAGAAGGCCATGAATCATATGGAAGTGGGGGATAGGAAAAAATTCATCACTGTAACTACAGATAATCCAACAGTCATGCAGTCTTACTGTCACAAACTCCAGGAGGTATTCCCTTAGATTCTTGTAAGTCAATCTCATTGTGCTAAATTTCTAGTGAATACTGAAATGAACCTCAGCTATTTGCATGTTTCCTGCATAGTTTGAATACATTGATCAGAGTTATCATGTCCTTCCCAGAAATGAAGAAGATCGTCACTCAAACCACTTGTGTTGTCACCTTTTGCAATTCATCACACTATTGGGGTGGACAACTCAATAATGAAGCTAAGAAACATAACATCAATTGGAAGATGAAGCAAAACTATGAGTCATGTTTTTATGCATTGATTCTCCAATGTTGAAGTGTGCTAGAGTATCAGTAAGTTGCCCTTCATACATGCAACTAATAGACTCATATCATAGTTCTCTACTCATCCTTATCTGCATGTGTCCTGATGCCAAGAAGAAGACCAATGGCCTAGCTCCCGTCACATCTGAGGTTATAAATATAATCTTAAATGATCTCCCCTACTAGAGACTTCTTGAACAGATTGTAATGATGGTCAAGTTTATTATTGATGCAGTTGGCAATCTCAAGTTGTGCCAAGCCTCACTGGGTGACTGCATGCTAGAACTTCTTCACTGCACCAAACAGATGTTCCAATTGGCTTGTGAACAGGATTATCATGTTGGCTTTTGGCTGCATGCAATATCTGTCTTTAACTGCCACTTTCACACCATGAATACAGAAGTTCACTCACTTGCTCTATTTCTCCACCCAATGTGTTGGAAACTCGCTGTCACACAGGTAGCCAATGGCAGGTCCCTCGCATTCATAGTTAAGATTGCACTTGGCATTGCAAAACATTGGAAATAGGACATAATGATGGCTAAAAGACTCTCCAATGATCTATAGGCCTACAATCAGTCAGTAGCTCCATTTGCTGGTGGCCAAGCAGATGGCCTTTCTTGGTGGCAAAACCTTCCAGTTAACTTCAAGATCCACCCTCTCAAGGCCTTCACTGTCACGATTCTTTCAATTGTAGGACATGCAGGTGAAGTAGAACATACATTTTCTGATTTTGGCACAACACAATCTGCACGACGGTATAATCTTTCAGTTGAAACATTCGAGATACTTGGAAAAATTCATATGAACCTTCAACACCACAGTGCCATAAAAGCCACAGAGGCTGGAACATCTGCTCATCATCAACATACTCACATACACACTCATAAAGAGGTTGGCATTGCTGTTGAGACTGCACAGGATCTTGAAGCATCCTTTCTATGGGCACCTCTGCTCTCAGCTGAACCTCATGACACAGATGACCTGCTTGCTGGTTCAGAGAGTATCCCACCTGACAACATTGCTGCTGAATTTGTGGCTCTCAAAGAACTGAAGCAGACAGAAGAAGTTCATGACATTGATGAAGTTGAAGTGCTGGAGGGTAATGTTTTTGATTTTGATGAGTTGGATTGTATCAAGCAAGAGATAATACTATAGGCTATTCTGGATGAGGTTGAGGTGGTTAATTATGATGGCAAGGATGATGGATGGGATGAGGCAACTTTAATATCTTCATTAGGAATGTCGTTCACATAGCTCAAAGTTTTGCCAGTTCTGCTGGTTGCAACTGGCAAAACTGACCTCAAGTAGTTGTGCCCCCCACACTAAGTTGAATGCAGTTTAGTGAGTTTTTGAGAGTTTCAAAATTTATTGAGTACTACTATTGGGTTACATTAGGTTAGCGTATAAACATTGGATTGGGTGGATAAGTGTTGGATAACATTGGAAAGTGATTCATGTGCAACAGATGTTTGACATACATAGGAAAATAGCAAAATATAAGCCTAGTGTGATATAGGTATATAACTATCACTGGACACCACACAAAGTAAGTATCTAGCAAAATATAAAAGTGTTGTGGTTTTGCACAGCCTAATCTGCTATACTTGCAAGAGAAGTGTGTTTGACACAAGAGGTTAGCTATTTGAAATAGGTCTGCAGTTAGTGAATCAGTGAACAGTCAAAAGTCCAAGCATGAGAAAAAATGTCCAAAGGTATAATTATGAGTCCAATGCCAAAGTGTTGGGTCTGATGTTTTTGGGTTTAGTGATTTAGCAGGTTATGGGGAATACTAGATGTACCCACGAGTTCGTGCTCACCTAGTGTTCGTGCTTTTGCGCTAGCACATGCAAATCATCACAAATCATTTAGATATATAGAAATGAAATGATCCTGCATTGTCAATGAGTATTTCTGTGTCTTTCATTTTTTTTAAAATTGTGTTGTGCAAGTGCTATGATACAATATATACCGTTTGGAGACAATTTGGCACACTGATCAGTGTCGGGAAGGCAAACTCACACCAATTTTAACCTCGGAAGTGCTTAGAACATTGATCCTGACAGATATCTAGCTAAAATGACAACTTCCGAGGTTGATTTAGAAGACTATTGATGAGCAAGTGAAGGATATGTTATCTGGCATGACTATCTACTACAAGACGTTACATCATTTTGAAATCCCGCCATGCTGCAACAGATTTTCCACGGCACCAGCAAAGCACCTGGCATGCATGGTCAAGTCGAAGGTTGCACGTGAAGGCAAAGAGGAGAAACTCCAAAAGGCCTGTCAACAACTTCGCGAGAATCAGCGTAACGGCCAGAAGCTTCAAATCACCAAAACTGCAACTTACTATGGTGTTCCGCAAAGCACTCTACATGACTGCTTCCATGGTGCTCACCTGCCGGCCAGGAAAGCACATAGGGATCAGCAGCTGCTTTCCGAGGTGAAAGAAAAGGTGCTGGTTGAATGGATCGAGCACCTCGATGCTGCTGGAAACCCCATCAGTAGGCGCACCATCAAACAGAAGGTCCATGTGCTCACCAAAAAAATACCTGGAAAGAACTGGATTCAGCGTTTTCTCAAGCGCCATCCAGTTATCAAGCTTGGACGGCCTTCTGGACTCGATCCTAAGCGTGCTCAGTGCTTCAATAAGCAAACAGTTGAAGATCACTTTGAGCTGCTTCGCAAAATCATGGAGGAGCATGGAATACCATGGGAGAATGTCTACAACATGGATGAAAAAGGTTGTCAGCGTGGAGGAGGTCGAGGACATAGTCGTGCTAAATACCTTATGTCTCGAGGACAAAGGGTTCACTACAAATTCAAGAGTGATAATCTTGAACTCGTCACAATCATTGAATGTGTTTGCACTGATGGAACTGCTCTCCAACCTGCCTTTGTCTTTTCCGGAGTCCATCATTGTCCCTCGTGGTGGAATGTGGACCCTGCAATCAAGTGAGTCCCATTGCCGTGAATGATGAGACAGAAACTTACATCAGTGTAGCACATACACAACACCCAATGGCTGGACAGATGACTATGTTGGCACCGACTGGTTCAAAACATCATTCATTCCACAAGCAAGTGCTCGAAACAACAGCGACAAGCCTTTACTGCTCATCTTCGATGGCCATAGCTCTCACCTCACCGACAAAATCCATGACCTTGCCATTCAGCACAACATTCACCTCTTCTGTCTGCCACCTCACACCACACACAAACTGCAGCCTCTGGACGTTGGATGCTTTGGGCCATTGCAAAATGCTTGGAGAAAAAGGTGTGATGATGTCGTCATTGAAACTGGTGCAGAGATACCTAGGAAGGATTTCGTCAGTGAATACATGGAGGTTCGAAATAAAGTGTGGTCAAGGCCAGACCTTATCAAAAAGGCATGGCAGCGCAGTGGTCTCAATCCCATCAGTCCCGATATTTTCAAGGATGAAGATTTCACACCAAGTCAAGCAACCTCCATCAGGGCACATGTTCCACCTTCATTTCCTCACGGCAGTTCTGAGGCAATGAGCAGTTATCTTGAAGTTGAGGAGTCAGATTTTGAGCGGGACATCAAATCAGACTACAGAGATGGCGAGAGTGACGACTCTGAGGAAGAATCAGATGGTGTGGATGATGAAAATGATGATGGTAATAGAGTGGAAGTAGGCGTCATGGATGACAATGCCAATGGGGATCTGTTGCAATCAGCACAACAAAGCACACCCACACGACATTTCGCACCTGTGACTTCTTCTCAACCTGTCACACCTACACCTATGATTCTCTCTGGACCAGGCGTCCCTCCTCCAATGATTAGCCATCAATCCCACCAGTTACTATGTTCCCCCTTGTCAAATACACAGCCTGTCAAAATTCTCTCCAGACCAGGCATCCCACCACAATATCCCACCTTGTCGCATTCAACCCAGTTGTCGACACCATATCTTCCCCATTGGTCTATGCAACGGAAGCTTGACGCCATGATCGAGACAAATGAATGGCTGCAAAAAGAGAATCGTCAATTAGCCGCATCCCTCCAAATAGCTGAAGGTCACTGTGCACTCACATATGACCAAATGGAAGACCTGCAGAAAAAATTAAATAGCAGGAAGAACAAGTCGACAGAAGGGACAATAAATGTTGGTGCAAGAGGGCTGACCTCGCAGGCAGGAATTCAAGCTTGGGAGGCCGAAAAAGCCCGACGTGCAGAGAAGGCGAGGAAAAAGGCTGATGCAACTCGGCGGCGAGAAGAACGGGAAACTGCTCATGTTGCTGCTCGTGCTGCATGCGGGCCAACTTTGGCGTTTAGTGGTGCACTTTCAAGCAAAAGCAAGGCCGACCTTCTTGAGCTTGCTCAAGCACTTGGCGTTTCCCTGGAAAATGCTCAGAACAATGGAGATCGGTGTGAGTGCATTCAGGTGCACCTCAATAATAACCCTGCCCTCAAGACTGATCCGAAATTTGCTGGATTGTACAGACGTACGTGTGGACAAAAACGTGCACATCCAACCAGCACAACGACGCCAAACGAGAACATTCCACCACCGCCAGATGTTGAGTCCTCTATGCATCCACCTGCAACGCACCGAAGACTTGATGTTGATGGTCACTGGCAGCCTTCGAGTCATCATGCTACTGACTCAGAGATGAATCAACCAATTGCAGGACCTTCACACATACCTATGACGACTCACGGTACAAATGACAACAATTTACTCCCTCCTAATGATGGTAATCATGACGTCCGCGGTAACATACCCCATTATTCATATAATCATCACTTTTACACTGGCATGTTTCCATATCATCACACAGATTAATTCGCACACTCGTACACACTGTAGCATCACCATCGCACATAGAACTTGTATTCAAATCAATAATATACATACGTATTGTCATTTCTACTACTGTCGTCGAGCGGGCACCTCGAACTTGCGTATGTGCCACAGCGCAAGTGTAGCAGACTTCGAATCGGCAACGTCGGCAACCTGTGACACAGTGTGATGAATGCACGAACACTAGGTGAGATTGACTAGTAGTGCTCGCTCATGCTGTAGCAACACAACAGATCAATTTTTTAGTATAAAAAAATTTGGGCCATGTAACTGAGATGGTATTCTATCTACTAATGACTATCTGATATTTATTTTGTGTTGTGGATCGAGAGCAATACGCGAGACCGTAAAAAAGCACAAACACTCGGGTACATCTAGTAGTAATAGTAAATGTCAGGAAAGTGAGTAGTATGCAGCTTATTAATAATGACAGGTATTTTGGATAGAATGAGTAGTAATATTTACAATATAAACTAAGAACTACAGAATATTGGATTTGACTACAAAGTGTCAGGAAATGGCTCCCTACTAATTGGATAGTGAATATGCTATGTGGAGTCCAGTATATAAGTAAGTATATAGAAATCTGGAAACCTATAGGTGAAAGTAGTGGTCAAATGTTTTAGACCTGAAGTACATGTAGATTAACATAAGGTGCTATGGACAATGGAAAAACATATAATGGTACTGGCTATAGCATAAGTATTGTATGAAATAATCAACTATGCACCTAGTGGGGCTATCAAGATAAGATGAGATATGAATTAGATGAGTGCACAGGAAAATATTGGGTCTAATGTGGCTGATACATCAGGCCCACTAGTCAAAGTGTCAGGTTGAGCAGGAGGTGATTATTATGTAAGAGACATTTGATATATATCAGCAAATAGCTAAATATGAGCTCAACATGAGCTCAAGTTCTACAGCAAGCTCATGTGCTATAATGGATTCTTAGACTCTGACTAGGCATCTTGCCTTGAAGATTGAATATCCATCTCTGGATTTATATAGTTCTTTAATGGCAGCCCAATCTTGCACTCAGCAAAGAAGCAGACCACTCAGGCTCTATCTTTGACTAAGGCAGAGTATATGACACTTACCTCTGCCATCCAAGATGGATTATGACTTCAATCCTTCTTCCTGCCTTAGTATTCCTCTGCCTCTCCTCATACAATTCTTTGCCAACTAATGCAGGTGCTATTTCCCTTTCTAAAGAGGCCACAAACTACATCCAAACAAAGCATATTGATCTTCACTACTACTGCATCAGGCATCACATCAAGTCCAACATGTTCTTACTAGTCTGGATTTCTACCCATAAGAACACTATGGATATCTTCACTAAAGTCCTACCTCACCCCACTTTCCTTCATCACCATGCTGGTTGATCCTTTGTATCTGTTAAGGTCATGCTTTCAGGGAAACATATCCAAAGGACTTTGGCCTCAGCTTGTACGCTGTATCCCTTTCTCGAGTAATGGTAATATATGAGAACTTCCAGATATTGGAAATATGCATAGGGCTAATCTGGACAAGTATAAACTAGAAATAAACAGAGGATAGACTATCTGAAGATAGAGTTGGAGATTTAGACCATAAGAATTTATCCTAAGTCTCAGAGAGTAATAAAATTATTTAGATTCAAGTCCAAAGGATAGAAAAAGGACAAACTAAGTTGATATTTGAACTAAGGAACTACAGGACATATATAAGAGTTTATATACTAAGTGAATAATGAAACAATCAGTAAGCAAGAGTCTGAGGCTATGTATGAAGCATAAACAAAGTCTATCAATTATGAGTCAGAAATTAAACACAGGTTAATGGATCAGTAAGAGTACTGGAAGTAAGCATAATGAGACACTGGAAACAAGGAATATTATATAGAGAAATAGGCTGTATCAATGTGATATGAACAGGAAATGAATTAAGAAACTTTACCAGATCTTAAATTGGAAATAGATTTGTACATTGGATTAGATTAGATCTAGGGTCTAAGATCTAGATAAGAAGCATGAATATATGAGATAAAACAGTCTCTTATTGAAGTAGATACTTTCAAGTGTTGTCTCATAAGGAGGTGTGTTGAGTTCAATATTGTCATCATTCATTATTATCATCTTAATCATTTTTCTTTTCTGTCTTTGATATTTTGAACCCTGTACTACAGTATATAATCCATCATTTCTCACTACTCATACCTCAGTGGTTCTGACTATGACACTGAGGTATGTGTCTTGTTCTTTCTATATGCTGCCTGTCTCTGACTACATTTCATCCATAGACTTGTCTTCTAGGTACTACCAATATTAGTGGTTCTAGTTATAATACTGAGACTTGTTTTCTAGTTGCTGTTATATTCTGCATTCTGGACCTGAACTTATCATACCCATCATTTCTGGATGTCCAGATCTGACCAACTTCTATCTATCATCCAAATCTGATCTACATCTGATTTCTGTACCTTATCTCTTTGTATGTTCCTACTTCAGTTAGACTATAAATCATTTTTCATACTTCATTTCATTTTTGCCTTAATTTTCCTCTGTTCTCATCTCCAGCTTCATTTACTATTTTCTAATAGACTAGCATTTGACTTTTCTATACCCTCTGTCTACAGCCTTGCATAGCTTCAGACTGTGCTAGCTTACTCTCTATTTAATCCTCAGTAGTATATAAGCCCTGTAGAATCTATGTACATCTTTAGTTGGAATATTATCTTAGACTCTGCTCATTCCCTCCTCCATCTGACTTGAGTTCTCTCTCATTGTCCTCCACTTGTCTTAGGATTGACTCCTATGGACTTGTCACCTCTGCCTCTACCCTTGGTAGTCCTCTACTATT
Organism: Suillus hirtellus; assembly: GCA_016695485.1. NCBI lineage: Eukaryota > Fungi > Basidiomycota > Agaricomycetes > Boletales > Suillaceae > Suillus > Suillus hirtellus. The sequence goes on along the minus strand of MU172274.1, from coordinate 17,230 downwards.
TCCTTTCTAGTTTAGACATTGTCCAAATCAGTCTTAGTACTTGTTCCTGAATGTCTGCCAGAATTCTTGTATATCAGACATCACGACATCACCCAATGCCCTCTGGATATTGTCCAGTAACCTTTGGACATTGTTTAACAGCCCTCAGAAGTTAGGGGCACATACTTAGGCAAGAGGTACAGCACATGAGCTGAAGCCAAGCCCTTTAGATTTGACCATTAAGCACATTGTTAACAGTTGCCTTCTAACAAAACTTGACACACACATTAAGTCAATAACTAAACTTGTAGATGAATTCAGATGCTGTCTGTATGAATATATCGAGGTGTTTATCTACACCTACTCAGAAACTATGTAAGGCAATATTTGGAGGAAATTCAAAAACAATATATCTATAGGAAGGAGGAGAAATAAAGCCATAATACTATGATCCAATATGAAGGGTAGCAAAACACATCATTCAATCTCACTGAACCTTACTTTATTATCTCACATACTAGTTCAAGATAGATCCCAGCGATATTAAGACTCTCCTTCCAGCACAGAAATCACCTACCAGCAGAAACTCCTTCAAATCCTACATTGCCTTCTCCAAGGAAGAAGCAATAAAAGACTATGCTCAAGTAATGGACCTCATACAAGTTTACACTGATGGATCAGGGCACTAAGGTAAAATAGGGGCAGTAGTGGTCTTATTTCATGCTGGGAAGTGCCTAAGAACATTTTAATTTCATCTAGAGACAGAAGAAGAGCATACAGTATACAAGGCCAAAGCAGTAGGACTCACTTTAGTGACAGAACTAATTGCAACAAAAGAAGACCTTATCTTCTCCATCACAATATTTGCTGACAATCAAGCTGTTATCTAATCCAGTGAGCATTTCTAGTCAACCTCAGGCTTATACTTAGTAGACTGGTTTAGTAGCAGACTGGGATAGATAGCTAAGCACAACAGAGACTTCAAAGTCTCTCTATGATGGATTTCCGGACATATGGACATCCACAGCAATGAAGAGGCTGATAAGCATGTAAAAGCTGCAGTGGAAGGGTGTCAATCCAATAGCCCTATGAACATCTGCCAGAATACCTATGCTACAACTCTCTACCTCTTAGCATATCCACCCTCATAGCAGTTCACCATCAAACAACATGTACATGTTAAAGAAGAATCTGGTGCAAGTTCCTCCATCACAATCACATTTATAACATAGACCCAGACATCCTAAATTGCTCATTGATTAAGCTAATGATAGCATTTTCCAAGTGGCTAACAGGTGTCTACTTTGCTCTATGGTCCCAGCACATCTCTCTCAACCAGCACCTTCATCATATTGGAAAACACCTGACACCATCCTATCCACACTGTCCAGGAGTAAATGAGACAGTCACCCACTATATACTAGACTGCCCGCAGTATCACAGAGAATAACACACTCTCACCATAGCCCTAGGCAGAAAGGTATCATTGCTCCCATACCTTTTGTCAGATACAGGGGCAACCCTCCATCTCACATAGTACCTAAATACAACAAGACAACTAAGGAAAACTTATAGTGAACTCCTGCTTCCTCATGAATCTTCAGACTAATATAGGATCTCTCCTCTCTCTCCCCCTCTCTGCAGGAAAATGCTCAAGCACAGAAGAACATGCCAGATACTATGTGCTACCTCACTCCCAAATGTTTATATTGTACCACTGCTCTACATCACCAAACTGTACTATAATGTACCACTAATCACTTGCCTACATGGAATCCCTATCAAGAGGAATGCAATGTGAATATCAGAAGATCCTCACTGTGCACATAAAGGACCACTCACATTTATACCTGCACAAACCCAATGATTCCTGTACCAGCTCACCCTTAGCAATTGAGTATGTGTATATAAATGATAACTGTTAGCACTTCACCGTCATGCACTAATATGACAGTCTTATCTTTAAATTGGTAGTGTATCTAAAACGGCTGGCAGAAACAGCAGACTACTGGAGGCATACCTCACACCAAGATATTCATGTACCCAGTACTATAAGAGACACAAGGGGTCCCAATAGATTAGATTAGACTAGATAGAATTGTCCTACATAGAGCTCCACTTTGTAAAGAACAGAAATAGAATCAAAAAAAAAAAAAAAACTTTGGATGTGGGACTGACATGTTCTCAGAGTTTGCTATGTAGGAAGCTCATCATAGCATTTTTCCTTCTCCCATACTCTTGAATTCTCTCATCCCTTTCTTCCTTGTTAAGCCCCTTTAGTGATATTTCTCAACTTTGTTGGACAGCCAAAGGTTGATAATTGACCCACTTAGGTGGGCCATCCAATGTGGGCCCATGCATGCTTACCCATGGATGGGCCCATAGCACAGAATAGCACCCATGCTGTTGGGTGGGCCAAGTCTTAATGAATGGGCCACAAGATACATGGGCCAATATTGGAAGGTCCAACAGATGGGCCAGGTCCTTATTCTTGGGAAAATTCAATATTGGAAGAGCCAACAGGAAAATTTTGGGCCCATGACAGTACTGGGCAGGTGGGCCCAGCTCAGTATATAACAATGCAATAGTTAGTGGAAGGGCCCAGCTGGTTATTGACAGTATCAGAACAGGGCACACATGGGCCGACAGGTCATTGCTAGGCCCATTGCAATACTGAGAAAGGTTGGTGGATGGGCCAACCAGTTATTTTGGGCCCAAGATATGATTTAATATGTGGATAGGCCTAGTGTTGAAATATTGAAGTATCTGAAAGGGCCCAACTGGCCCCACACATACAAATTCAGTACATGGATTGGCCCAGTACAAAATATCTGGAAGGGCCCAACTGGTCAGCAACTGCATTTAATAGGTGGATCGGCCCAGTTAGTGATGCTTTAGCTAAGTGCACAAATATTAGGAAGGCCCAAACTGACCCAGCAATGCTGACTGGCCCAGTACAGAAATATCCAGAAGAGCCCAGCTGGTCATTCTCAGTGCAGTGTGGGGCGCAGATCGGCCCATTACACAAGTATCCAGAATGGCCCAACTGGCCCACAGCATACATGCAGTATGGGGGTATCTAAGCTAGCAACACCTATCAACTCAGTTTTTGGGCCAGTACATATGCAATCAGCATGTGGTGTAGAGACTAATATCTCTGTGGGGTTGCAGGGATCTAAATTCCCAATGTCTCTATCACTTCCTAATATGGTGCTTATCATTACTTAGTATATATACACACACCTAAACTGTATAATGAGTATCTTTCTGCCCACATAACATTGGACTCTAAAAGTCTAAGTTTCCCTCCCATAAAATCTAAAGTATCTAAGTACAATACAAACACTGCCACTATACACTACTAGAAACTCTGTCAAATTAGTTTTCTGACTTATTAAGAGTCGCTACACTCCACCACCCACACGCATGCACCACTACCGCTTAGTGCATGCTTCTGATATAAGTCATGCACTGTCGCTTATCATCAGCTGTTGTTGCTCATCAGTGCTTCACATTGCCTTTGCTCACTAGTTCTTCACTCATTGTCATGTGTCTTACCAGGCTTGACCAAGTGCCTGGTCCAATGTTCCCCTCCATATATACACTTAGAGGAATCTTCTCAGTAGCAATCTCCTTGGGCTGACATATATCTTGCTCATTGAGGACTACTTGAGTTATCTCTTACCACTCATATTACCCCACTTCCCATTCCTCATCTACAATTGGAGCCCACTGTGAGGGAATCATTTGAGAAAACTGGTAGGTTACTCAGGCCTACAAAAGAATGTGTCACAAGAAACAAAGTCTTAGAAGAATTCCGAAGAGCAGCCACCTCTTCGTGCCTATCCACCATTCAGGAAATTTTGACTCTGGTCAAATACAAGTGCCCATGGAACTTCTCAGAGCCGACACACCCCAATTTATCCCTATTAACACCAAACCTGTTTGCACCCATGTTGCTAGTCACACCATCATCCAAAGAATCAGTACATGGTGAATCCTCAGACAACTTCAAATCACATGACCATCCCCACAACCTGCCACCTGGTGTATTTGTTGAAACACCTAAAAATCCCAACATTATTTCTTTATCTCCACTTACCCCACTGGCCATTTCTAGTGCAACAATCAAAGAAGAACCTTTATCTCGGAGACATGCACTGCTGACAAGTGAAGCATCTGTTGTTAAAATAGAACAAATGGAACCCCTAATTGGGCCAACATCTATTCAAAACTGCACTGCCATATTTATCCCTCATTTTGCTCAAGCAGGATCATCCAATGTCATACTTCCAACATCCATCATAGCCAAACCCCAACCTACCAAACCTCAACCAGTCAAAATGTCTTCAACAATCAGAATGCCAATCTGTGGCTTGGACAAAGCACCAAAATTTGACAGCACAGCAGAAAACCTCCTCATGTTCATCAAGAATTATGACTCATGCGCCGACAACACAAACCTAGTCAGAGGCGATCACATCAAAGGTATCATCTGCTACTTACCTAACAGCAAGTGTGCACTTTGGTCTGGGATGCCAGAGGTGAAGTTAAGCAATTACAATGCTTTTATTGAGGAGGTAAAGGAAATGTATCCTGGCTATGAAGGTGAAAAGTGCTATGCCATTTCCAATCTTCAGTTGGTTATGTGCAAACACTCAGCCTTACCAATGCCTTCACTCACAGAGCTTGGCAATTACCACTGTGCATTCAGAGAGATTGCCGATTCCTTGATTGCAAAAGATCACATAGGTAAGGCAGAATGGAACCAGATGTGGCTAGAAGGGTTCCCAAGTGACATTCAGGTGCTGCTTCATATGTGCTTAATGATTAAGTTCCTGGATCACCATCCACACAACCCTTATCCTTTTGCAGATGTAGACATGGCCACCAAGTTCTTGATTCCAGGAATGGGAGCTGTAACTCCAGAAACCATTGGAACATCAGTATTAATGCCATATCCAAGCACTGCTGCACCAGTGGCAAAGGCACCACAACAACTGGCACAAGGTACAGTTGTCAAACAGGAGTACCAAGCATGACAATCTGGTGGTAGCTTGCTGCCAAGTGGTTGCAGGTTCTGCAGAAAGAACAATCACTTCTTGAGCCACTGCCAAGAAAAGGGTGCCTACATTAGCACTGGCAAGTGTAAGGTACATGAGACATCAATGAAACTGATATTGACCAGCGGAAATTAGATCCCTGGTCACACAAGCGATGGTACCTTAAAGGATTGGCTTAATAGGTATCACTCAAACAAGCAGGCTAATGAAGTGCTTCCCAGTTCTAGTGTTACTGCAGTGCTATATGTTTGTGCAGCACCAGATGTTGACATCATACTAGACATAGACCTGTCCATGTTTATTCACACCATCGTAGAATCTGAGTCTGACATAGACAAGGAAGAAGTAGATGTGTTACGCACAGTGCTCACACTTGCGCTTGCAACTGCCCGATGTGATACCACATGTGGATCGGTGTAGAGACTCACACGTCCTAATGCCAAGTTGCGGCCCTTATCCAACCATTCTATATAATCCAGCTCTAATCCAAAGGACCAGTCTCACACGTGCATTTGCGCGCCCTATTTACACTCATGTGCACTCAGGCATGCCCTATCTGCACTTGTGTTATGCACACTTTGCGCATGCGCCTCCTCCTAGGTCTTCGCACTATCATCTGTCCATCTGTCCCATGTCCTTACTGATTTGCTGGTGTGTTATTCTTATCTCATTCATGAACTAATGAAATCTTCAGTCCAATGTCCGCACTACATATAGAAAGTCTACTTAAACTTAGTTATAATTAGAGTTGATATGGTTACTTGGTTCGGGAGCACACCCGGAAGTGTGTCGCTTAGTGTAATCTCCATTCTTAAATACAGAAGGGTTTCTTTTGGGTTCTGGTACTTACTTTCCCCTTATCTTTGTGTACTGGAAAGTGTATAGATCACCTCCTCACTTGATATCAGAACTGATTCTCTTGCCAACCACCCACCTGTGTATCCACTCTTGAAAGAAGATCTTTCCCTTAATGTTCTAGGTGCACCTTCACTTTGCATGCACACCTTCCCATACCTCCCGCTCACGCACACATCTCACGCGCTGTAGAAACAACAATACTGAGAGGAACAAATGAAGCTCCTAACTGTATCTAAAAATGTTGTAGGTTGAGCATTGCCTAGTCTGCATTACTTGAGGAGACAAGTGCGTTCAACCCTAGAGGGGAAGCAGGTGCAGCGAAGATCTAGAGGTACGCGCTGAAGCGAAGCACAAGAAAGCGCAGGTGCACGCAAGGCGTGGGAACATGCGCGTGTATTAGCGCGAAGCGTGGGAAAGCGTGCACGCATATGCAGAAATGAGAGAATAAGCTTAAGTGATGATATGTGACAAGATAAGAGAAGAGTGATGTGGAGTGTAAACAAATAGATTTCTACTGCTAGTTTCTCAGTAGTAAATGGGTGGAAAGTAACTAAAGTTAGGTGAAAAGTCAGTCCCTAATAGTATGTACTGCTGGTGCTTATATAGCGCGCCTAAGCGCAGTCAAGCAGAGCCGAAGTGCTACTGAGTAGGTATGTAAATATATGTATATGAGTGAGAATGCATGATATAAATAAAGGTGGAATGATATGCTAATAAAAGAAATGGAAATATATGCACTAGAGGGCTTGGTGGACAGTGGATGGATGCTTCTGGATGGCTGGCACTATAGGGCACTTAAGCGCAGGAATGCACACGCACGTATACATCGCGAAGCGCGGGAATGGTGCGTGCATGGTGCGCATTGCGCGGGAAAGCTGCGCCTCATATAGGAATCGCTGTGGACAGTACACAGAGTGGTGCTGCGAGTTGGTGCTGTATACTCCCTAGTGGAAACTGCCATATCACACCATGAGACGCACGAGTCTCTACAGTGCCTTCGCCTCACATTTGCACACCTTCGCGCATGTTATCTTCTTGTGCCCATTAGCGCCTGCCTAGCTCATAGAGTTTCCCTCCATTTTTATTTCGAGGAACTTCTCAGTAGTTGTCCTTTGGGGTTGAGTCATTGTCTCGTATCCTGGTCTTGCTGTTGAGCACCCATTTGTTTCAAGTGCTTATGCCTGTAGTCAAGATTCCTCATCTACATCAGCAAAAGGTGAAGGTAAGGGAAAGACCATCCAGTTTGATGGTGTAGAAATTACCAGTGAATATTGCACAAAGGCAGTACCTGCATCTAGGCAAGCCACTGTAACAGAGGAGATTGTCTCTCCTGCTGTGCAAGCTTTGTCAAGTAAAGTGAAAGTGCCAGAAACTGCGAAAATGATAACCACACCAGCAATGGCCAAAACATTGGCAAATGTGTGCAGGGTAACTGCCACTCCCACAACTTCATCTTCATCCTTACCCAGTATAATGCACACTGACCTTGCAGATTTGACAGCACAAATGGTGTCATCATTGGCTAAAACAGCATCATATCAGTATTTGCATGGCCTAGAGGATAAGGACACTGATAAGCACATCCTTGAGCACCTGCTAGATACCTATATCAATATGTTGACAAGGGAACTATTCACCATATTGCCTGACCTCCGCAAGCAATTCCACAATCTCACCACCACCAAACATGTCACAGTCGGCACAGTATTGGTCAATGAACTGACAGGACACCCAACTTCAGATGAATGGATGCATGACTATGGCACCAAGCGCTTGCGAAGCAATGATGGCTGAGTTGTAGCAGACCATTTTGCACCACTGTGCTGTATTCACATGACCACAATTGGTGGCAGGGTAGTAACCTGCATCTTAGATCAAGGCACTGAAGTTGTGGTAATGCCAGCTGCTATCTGGAAAATGCTCAGTGTTGGTCTGCAGTCAGATCATTGCTTAAACATGGAGTTGGTGAATACTAACAAGGATGTGATGCTTGGTGTCATTGAGAATGTACCACTCAACTTCAGAGGGGGACTGCTGTACTTCCAAGTACAAGTCATACCTTGCATGAGTTTTGAGATTCTTCTTGGCCGACCATTCTTCAAGCTAACTACCTGCCACACATTTGGTCTTCCTGATGGGGAACAAGATATCTTGGTTACTGACCCTAACATGCACAAAGAGTTGCACATTCCGACACTGCCTTGGGTAAAGCGCTGCACCAGTGGTCTTTCATGTCCAGACCACCTGCCATGTAATTGAATATCAACAAAGGGAGAGAGGGAATCAAAGCTTTCTGTCTGCTCAGCCTACCATCTACTCAGTGTGCCCTGGCTTCCTACTATCCTCTCTTGAACATCCCTGAATCCTGGCGCACTTGAGTGCTGGCTCTAAGCCATGTGGGATGATGCACGTGTTGGTGCTTGAAGCCATGGCTTGGGCCCAACCAGGCTGTGAGGAGAAGTGCGAATGTGTTGGGGACTGGCATGACTGAGCACCATTAGGATGCATAAGAAAATGTGTGCAAGTGTGAATGAATGGCTGTAAATGAGTGTAAACAGGTAGATATGAGTGAGAATGACTGGATACAAGCAGATATGAATGTGAATGAACAGATATGATGTAGAGAATCATGCCTCTCATGGTGTGATATGGCAGTTTCCACAAGGGAGTATACAGCACAAACTCACAGCACCACTCTGTGTGCTATCCGTAGCTATACCTATATGAGGCGCAGTTTTCCCATGCAACACGCACCATTCCCACGCTTTGCAATGTATGCGTGTGCATGCATTCCTGTGCTTGAGTGCCCTATAGTGCCAGCCATCCAGAAGCATCCATCCACTGTCCACTAAGTTCTATAGTGCACATATTTCCATTTCCCTTATTTGCATATCATTCCACCATTATTTTTATCATGGACTCTCACTCATATATATCCTTACATACCTACTTGGTAGCGCTTCAGCTCCACATGACCACACTTAGGCATGCTATATAAGTGCCAGCAGTACATACTATCACTGACTTACTTTTCCTTCAACTGACTACTGTCTACTCACTTACTACTTATCAGAATATAGTAGAAATCTATTTGTCTACACTTTGCATCACTCTTCTCTTATCTTGCAACATATTAGCACTTAAGTCTACCTCTCTATTGTTTCTGCATATGCATGTGCATGCTTTCCCATGCTTTGCGCTAATATGCGCGCGTGTTCCCACACCTGCACTTTCTCGCGCTCCGCTTCAGCGCATACCTCTAGATCTTCACTGTACTTGCATCCCCTTTAGGGTCAAACATGCTTGTTGTCTCAAGCATAGCAGACTAGGCAATGCACAACCTACAACTTTTATAGATACAGCCAGGAGCCTCATTTGCGCCTAGCACTATTGTTGTTTCTACAATGAGCAGATATGAATGTGAACAAACAGATAAGAGACCACATGTATATGAGAGTGATTGCAAACTCAGAGTGGCTGCATTAAAACAACAGAGATGCATTGGCTGCATGTAGCAGGGGATCAGAACTTTGGTGGATGTTAGTGACAGTCTGGTGGAGGTCGATAAAGGCTTGGCGGATGTTAGGCTATGATGGTCTCAGAGGTGGAGGTCAACAAATCAGCATGCTGATGGTGGTGGAATTCAAACTTTGATTCAAACTCTGACAAATCAGTTGGAGATTGGACGAGCTGATAAGAGATCACACTGTGAATTCCCCAGCACCATGCCTTATCAATCCACATGTAATGACATCTTGAATGCTGTTGATCAGGCTGCACTTGCATTAGCCAAGTTGCAGTATCAGGACATCCTCAATGACTGGTCAGACTTTGAGTCTAACACCGACTCTAACCTGGACTCACTTTCAACTTCAGATGATGATAACATCAGTCTATCTTTTAGCCCCCCATCCCCCATCTCCCCCATCTCCCCTATGACAGGGGTTTCAGATTCTTCCAGTGATGAATCTGATGATGTTGCTGCACCCTACGACAGGCTCTAGGACACCATTGCTGCTCTTCATAATGAGGTCAAAAAGGCACATGTGCTCCATAAGCCTGACAAGCCCCTTTCACAAGCACCTCAGCTTCATATGCTGGTTCACCATGAGGAACACCACCCTCACCTGTTCCAGCAAAAACTTCATGTCAATCCAGAGATCTTTGATGATATCCTCAATCATATCTCTGATCACCCTATCTTCCAGAACCAATCCAACAATCCTCAGCTCCCCATCTCCATCCAGCTTGCTAATTTTCTGAATCGTGCAGGCCACTATGGCAATGCCATTACCCTTAAGGATGTTGCTCAATGGGCAGGTATGAGTGTTGGGTTGGTGGTCAATTGCACTAATTGTGTGATGGTCACAGTACTTGATGCCCATGATTAGTTCATCTGCTTCCCAGCAGGTGACTCTGAGGATAGTGACCTGGCTCAGAAATTTGCCGAGTCATGTACTTGTCCAGAGTGGAGAGGTGGCTTTCTAGCCATTGATGGCTCAACCATGGATCTGTTCACTAAACCTGGTTATTATGGTGAGACATTTTATGATAGGAAGTCCAAGTATTCCCTTGGCTGTCAGGTATTTTTTTTTTCCATCTTCATGTGCAAAAATTAATTTAATTCTAGGCAGTCATCTTGCCCTACAACCTCCTGGTTATCAACTACTCTCTTGGTCACCCTGGGAATGTCCACAATGCATTTGCTTTTCAGTCTACTTGTCTCTATGAAGAGCATGCTGATCTTCTGCCTAATGGTCATTGGGTTTGGGCAGACAGTGCCTATCCATTGGAACCATGGTGTATTGCCCCTTGCAAGAAGCCTCGCAATGGATGGCTGACAAAGAACCAAAAGACATTCAATTATCACCTCTCTAAGGTATTTTTTTTTGGTGATTTTAATTTACATTTTTTTAGATTCATGTTCATGTTGAACACATATTTGCTGTTTTGAAAGGACAGTTTTAGTCCCTTTGAGAGCTCTGTTTCAGGATTCAGTCGGAGAAAGAACTCAATTTTGCTGTGCAGTAGATCAAGTGTTGTATCATCCTGCACAACATGATCATCCACTTTGAAATTGATCATCACAAACAGGATGGAACATATGAGAGTTCTCTAAAGTGGGCCCATGGAGAGAGTGAAGATTTCATTGCTCAAGAGTTTGAGGCTCCAGATGGTGATAAGGTAGTAGGTGACAGGACATATGAGGGCACTCCTGGTCAGACCACTCATGCAAAGCTAATGGATGAGCTCTTTGACAGTTCTCAATCTAATGCACAACATAGGGCAGGATGAGGATCATATTGACATGTGCTACTTGGCATGTGCTACTACCAAATGTACAACATATCTATGTACCTATGTAACACCAACTTGAATCAGAGTCAGTACCAATGAAGGCAGGAATGAGAACAGTAGGAGAAAAACATACATGCAACAACAACATAGCAACAACAAAAAACGGACAAATAAAATGATAGTGACAACACGCAACAGCAACAACAAACAAAGTGCAACAACAACAACAACAACAACAACAACAACAACAACAACAACAACAACAACAACAACAACAAATGAATCACATGGCTCCATCCAACACTGGAGTCCTGTTGCCCTGTGTCATCTGGTGAAACTGTATCTTGAGCCAGAGGGTCTTAGCCTCCTTGTCGAGCACCAACAAGTGTGCTTGATGCACTCAAATGTCCATCTCATGAAGGCAAATCTTGGCATCTTGTTGCTCCTGCAGTTGTTGATGGGAGACAGTGGCTTGGGAGGCCTCATGCTCGCAGACACCATGAAGCCATTCATACTTCTTCAAGTCCCAATGGTGTTCACTCTTCACATCGAGCTTCACAAGGAAGCATTGATGCTTGCTATTGTGGTGCAACATTGCATCAGAATGCATGCTCTTGATCTCATCCTGAATGTGGCCTGCCTCCAGCAGAATGTCCGACTTGGCTTTCTTCTTCTTCAAGCCCCCCACGCTGTTCGGCAGGGAGGTCTGTGGGGTGGGCAACACATGGTAGTCCAGCAGGGGGGTAGTGTTGCGAGTCATCGATGAGGGCATCAAGATACTGCAGGACATCTCTGACGATGGTTTGTGTTGCCCCACATGGCTGGATGGCTTCTGAGCACCAAATGCCAAACACCAAGTGGCTGTTGTAAAATGATGTCAGCAACTTTGTGGGGACTTGGAATGGAGAGGGAACATTAGCAGGAGGGGAGGGGATGTTGGGAGGAGGGGATGGGGATGTTGAGAGCTGGTGTTTCTTTCCTGCAGCTCAGGGAGGGCTCTCTTGAGCATCCTCATCATGGTCCATCATCTCATCGTCAAGATGTTCTAGTGCATCTCTGAGGGGCATGGAAAATAGGCCCATGCCCTCCAAATACAAGTCATTATTGTTGTCAGCAGCTCCAAAATCATCACGGATATCAACATCAGGGGAATTATAAAGTCTGGGAAAGTGGAAGGGAGGACAAGGGGGGGGTACCAGTGTTTGGGGAGGGGAATGTATTGGGGGGTGGATAATTGATGGGGGGCAGATATGCTTTAGAGGGTGGATATGATGCACCAGGGGGCAGGTCAGGCACCCTAGGAAGCCTCTGGAGAATGTTCATGTTCAACTGCTTGTTGATAGATGAGGTCAGTGGAATGTTCGCATTTGACTGCACATTAATGGATAAGGTCAGTGGAACATTCATGTTTGACTGCTCATTGATGGATGAGGTTAGTGGAACGCTTGCATTTGACTACTCATTGACAAATGAGGTCAGTGGAGGGTATGCGGAGGGGGGCAGATAGGCATGGGAGGACTGAGCAGCCAGCATGGAGGGGCCAGCCCCAGCAGTGGTGCCAAAGTGTGTCAAGGGGCCAGCCCTGCCATGTGGCTGTACAAGCACATACAGTGCACCAGTGAGATCAACACCCAGCTGAGATGAGTAAGTCTTTACTGCCATGGAGGGGTTGTTGTGCCAGATGGAATCAAGATCTAAGAACCAAGGAAAGTCTGCACAAACAAGTGCTACAAAGATCAATCAGCTGCAGACCAAAGACAAGGCATAAGGGACTCACCTAAGAGATTTTGCACAGACTGCCCATCATGCAGCATGATGCCAGCACCCATGGCCATGAACCTGCCCTTGTGCTTTTTGTATTTTGTCCTGAGTCTTGATGTGTTTAATCAGCATATGCAAGCACAAAAAATAAGAGAGGACTTACCCTGAGATCTGGTTGAAGACTGAATTGCAGAATTTCTTCAGATTTTGATGGTATGTAGTGCCATACTTGATGTGATCTGCAAAAATAAGCCCAGCAATGACACTGTAGATATGTCCTTTGTCCTTGCCTGTAAGATTGTCCTCAGCATCCGCCATCTTTTACTTCCCCTCCAAATAAAATAGGATCCTGCAATCAGAGGGGTGGGTGGTCAGATAATTCACAAGGGCATCAGTGAGAGCAGTTTCACCCTGCCATTGAATTGACATCTTGGGCCCTGATGCAACTGGGGGGCTGGCAATTTGTCCTTCAAAGGTGGATGCTCAAGGATCCATTGCTCTTGAGCACACTTGAGTGTTGGCTCGAAGTTGTGTGGAATGACAAACATGTTGGCAAGTAGCAGGTATGTTTTGAAACTCCATCATGCCATGCTGGACTGACTTTGAATCAAGGCTGAGTTGCTTGAGATGTTGGAAGGTTCTAGCCATGCTCTATGTGAGTTTCCAAAAGTTTTTGGAAGTTATTGTGAGTCCCACTATTGTGCAGAACATACCACTGACCTGACTTTTTTAGCCACTGGAACTTTCTCACACTCACAGTTGTCAATGACGACGAGCAGACCATTCATAATGTGCAGCCCAAGCATCAGATGGACAACAAGGAAAAGGACCATCATAAGGCTTTTAGTACTATGAGCTGTCTCAGCATACTATGTATTATAGACTATAGTACTTGTTAAAAATTTTGTGCTTGTGTCAACTTGTATTTACTTGTCAAATGTTCTTCAACTTGCACCCTTGTGTGTCACTCATTTACTTGTGAAGTCTAGGATCCAAGTTCATTAAGTGAAATAAGTCACATTCAAGTGAAAATAAGTTTTAATTTATGAAACAAGTGAGATTAAGTGTCACAACCCTTGAACAAATAAATGCAAGGTCGAAGACTGGGTCAAACAATCAGATAATCACAAAGAAAGAGGATAGAATTGAGCAGGTACATCAGGCTGGTACAAGTAATATACAAACAAGAGGTTTGAACTAAAGAACTACCACCTACGACCTACTACCTATATACATATATTAAAGCAGAGATCAAAACTGAGAATGAAACTAACTACCAATCAGAATAATTAAAGGTATTGTACAATTCTATATATAACTATGATGTCATAATGTGTGCTGCAGCAACCAACAGGCTTTAGAACATTCCAAGAGTATCATGTGGTATGAGGTCATCAAGACTAGCATCTTCTGATAATTCATGTGATTCAATCATGGGCGAGTTTGGTAATTCTACAATAGAAGCCATAGATGGAACTTCTTCGACAGTAAATAAATTACTATGTACAGGCACTTTCTGTGAGCACTTGAAGGACTTAGAGTTCAGAAAAGAATAATGGTTTGTGTGAGGTACTTGTGACATTACCCCCTCTCTAGAATGAGCATCATTGTAAATGAAACTAGGGCAAATATTGTGTGCTCTCCAATCTTTGAACTCTTCTGTATTAAATAACAATCCTCTGATTCTTTTAGACATGGCCACTGTAGGGTTCTTTCGGTGGAAATCTGCAATCAACTCTGGTAAATTCTTGACATTTTCTTCTGTTTCCCAGGTTGCTTCCTCCTTCAGATATCCTTTCCATTTGACCAAATATTGTAGTTTTCCTTTAAATAATCTGCTATCCAACATCTCTTCAACTTCCCATTCTTCTTTGTCTTTGTTAAGACCATGCACAAAGGGTAGGACTGATTCTGAGGGGCTTGGCTTCAGCTCGTGCACTGCGCCCCTTACCTGAGTATGTGCCCTTAATTTCAGATTGGTGTCCGAAGAAAGTCCAAAGGTGTCTGAAGATGTCTGAAGGACATCTAAAGGCACAGGAAACTTCAGAAGGACTTTCCGGACGGGTGCAAGTAACTTCTGGATGAGTGTGGGAAAGTTCTGGAGGAACTTCCAGAAATTACAATGAGGTTGCATCCTAATACAGATATGTGTAATGGCTACTTGGGACTTGTCCCAAGTAGAAGCAAACAGAGGGAAGACTGCAAGGACAAAGTACAAAGCAGAATAGGTCCGGAGGACTGCAGGAACGATCCAGATAGACTTCTGAAAACTTCGGAGGATCGGATGGGTGGATAGCAGAGGATCAGAGGATCAGAACTCTGGCCTGAGGAATTCCTCCCTAGGCCTGAGATGGATATTGACTAGGTTAAAGAACTAGACTTGATATGAGGACTTAGAGTGAAATCTAGTGCAAGGACTAATATGATATTCAGACTGAGGTACTACAAGACATATACAAGAGTTTATATACTAAGTGACTACCAGAAAGATCAATAAGCAAAGGTCCAAGGCTATGTATGAAGCATAAGCAAAGTTAACAAATGCAAGTCGGAAATGAAGCATAGGTTAAAGGATCAGTAAGCATACTGGTAGTAAGTATAGCTGAGGTAACGGAAACAAGGAATACTGGATAGGCTGTGTAAACATTACATGCACAGGAAATGTATCTATACATTGGATAGGATTGGATCAGATTGGATTGGATATGGTCTGGATGAGATGTGTGGATATGCGAGATATAATATTAGGGCGATAGGACAAAGGATGAATGATGCAGGCTAGCTGCGAAGGTAAAGGGATCTGGATGTGTGGATGTGGATGTGGATGTGCAAAGGTGCAGGGATCCGGATGGATAGAGGACTGGAGACATGGATAGGACATCCAAAGGTCCAGATGAGGTGTGGGAATATTATTGGATGTGGGTCCAGAATATGGGATATGACAGTCTTCTATAATGTCTGGTGGTGGTCATGCACTTTCAGCATGAGGGATCAATTTAGAAGTATAATGCAGTGTAAGCAATTCCACATGGAAAACTGGATGAATGCTGTATCTTTCTGGCAATTTCAATTTATAGTTCATTTCTCCAATTTTTTCCATTATCTCAAAAGGACCAAGGCAGTGATCTGATAACTTTGCATTTGGGCATCTTTGCCTAATATTCTTTGTGTCTAACCAGATCTTGTCTCCAATCTTGTATTGTGGTGCTTCTTCAACTCTTTGATTGTAGAACTTTTTCATTCTCTCATTCACAATTTTAAGGGTACTTTCTGCATCATCTCTTGCTTCTTGCATCTGTTGTATCCTCTCATCTGCTGCAGGAATTTGGGATGAGGAGTTTGGATGTATCATGAAATCAGGATTATATCCATAAAGGACTTTGAAAGGGGTGTGCCTGGTAGCAGTTATTGAGTTGTTGTGTGAAAACTCTGCAATTGGCAACCAATTTACCCAATCATTCTGCCTATAGGATGTGAACACGCACAAATATTGTTCTACTTCTTGGTTAATGCACTCTGTCTGTCCATCTGTTCTGGGATGATATGAGGTCGACATTGACCATTTTGTGCCTAATCTTTTTGACATGTCTCCCATAAACTTGGAAACAAACTGTGTTCCTCTGTCTGATATCACTTTCTTTGGTGTTCCATGATGTTTCCATACATTCTTCAGGAATAGATCAGCAATCCCTTTTGAGGTAACTTCTTTTGTGGTGGGAATAAAGTGTGACTGTTTCAAAAATCGATCAACCACCACAAATATGCTGTCATATCCATTATCTTTTGGCAGGTCCACTATCATGTCACATGAAATTGTTTGCCAAGGTCCTTCTGGGACTTCATTTGGCTGTAAGGGTCCAATTGGTCTACTCAGAAACACCTTTGTCTGTTTGCATCAATTGCAACCATCTACATAGTCATAGACATACTTCATCATTAAAAGCCACCAATAATTTCTAGAAACTAATTCTACGGTCTTGGCATGTCCAGGGTGTCCAGCTGGTGGAGAGTTGTGAAACAATTCCAATATCTCTTGGTGGATCTCTTTATCATTTGGAACATAAACCAGTCCTCAGAATAACACCAGTCCATCCTCCACATTCCACTCTTTGACTCCTCTACACAATTGTACTGGTGCTGCTTTTAGTGTTTGTAGCACTTTAGTGACTTTGGGCTTGTCGGAAATTTGCGAAAGCTATTGTAATGCTTCGTTGTTGAAATGTCGTTGAGATATCATTGAAATTCGTATTGTCACGATGATGTAAGATTGA
>MU172273.1:1774841-1800070 GCA_016695485.1 Suillus hirtellus | reverse complement strand
CTGACAGGGGAGCATACCCACTAGTGCCGCTCTCCTCCATTGCTGTGCCTTCTTCAATTGCTTCGGTGGAACCCGGCAAAGGAGCATACCCACCAGTGCCGCCCTCCTCCATGATTGTGTCTTCTTCATTTGCTTCATCCGTAGAGTCCGACAGGGGAGCAGTGACACCCTCCTCTCTTGTTGTATCTTCTTCAAGTGGTTCGTCCGTAGGATCTGGCAGGGGAGCATACCAACCAGTGCTACCCTCCTCCCTTGAAGACAGTGACGCAGTAAAGCTGGGAACAGAGCTTGCATTCTGCATCCTCTCCACTAATTTGAGATCGAACGGCACACGTTTCTCATCCCCATCTCCTTCTGCATGTGGTTGAGAATGTGATTGATTACTTTGACAACTCTCGGCACGTTTAGCATGGGTCATTCGACGGCCACGCAACCATGGCTCGTACCACGTTGCTCTCCGTCGATCAATATCGAACTCCACTTTCGCAAGTATAGGTATTATAGAGGGTGAATTAAGACCTGGGAGGCCAATGCCAAGTATTTCAAGATCAGAAGAATGGGAGGTATCTGGGGTATCTGGTTCCGAGTGTGTCAGTGATGATGATGATAGAGGGGTAGATTTAGAGTGAGACCGAAGATCGGATACTGAAGACGTGGTAGACGAAGGAGTAATTGGGTATGTGATAGGTTGCGGTTGCGGCGTTTCCGTCCGCGTGGGGGTGACCAAAGGGCGTAAGTTGGGCTGGCCCGTTGAGTCTAGTCCTAGGCCCAGACCGAAAGGACTAGAGCCTTGTCCCCGCGAAAGTGCGAGAGATTCTTCACGCTCAGCTTTCAGAACCCGACCCCAGATATGTTTCCAGATTTCTTCGGAGATGCGTGGACCTGGTTCCTCTAGGTCCTCGTTTCCTGAATTAGGGGCGGCATAAGGCATTGGACTGTTCTGGCGGCTCTGTGGGGAAGTAGTGATAAGGTACAGGATGAGGCCGATTGTGCTAGGTAATGCATATTCTTTGGCAATTGCATTAAGTTGCGCATGCAGCGAGGGCTGCAGAGAGACGAGGGTGCCGCGTCGGAACTGTGTGTGATATCCTGAAGCATTAGGAGGAGGCGCAGGCTCCAATGGGTCGGACGCATCGAAGTCGTGAAGGAGGTGAAGAGGTGGTATGACATGAAGCAGGAACTTGGACTGAGATGAAGACGCAAATGATCCAACATGATGAGTAGATGCAGTAGACGGTGTCGTCACGCGCCAGGGAAGATCAGTATGACTTATGGTGGGAGATGCACCAGGAAAGGAAGCAGACAAGTATGAAGATGAAGAATTAGGTCCTGCGGGAGAAGGCATAGAGACTCCCAGGGCATTAGCGATCTTCGCAAGACGATGCGGGGGCAAAGGTGCACGAGGCGGAGCCCACTGCCCCGGCTGGAGACTATATGGGTTTCCAGAGACATGAGAATGTTCTGTTGTCATGACTTTTGACTGACAAGAAGTGATGTCGACTGATTAGACCTCCTGGCCAGGCAGCTCAGCACGAGGCAAGGAGAGCAAATTAGTCCTTGGGCGATACACTGAGCGGTGTTGGAATTAGCAACGTTAACCTAAGTGATTGTGTTCTGAACCCATCATCATACGCAGGGTCAGCAAGGCGGTCTTGGAGTTCAGAAATATATGAACGAACATTGGCGTGGCTATTCCAGGAAATTTCATAAAATAAGAGTCCTTTGTGGTCCTTGCTCGAGGTCAAGGCTAGTCGTACCTTAGGCCTTAAAACAAACTTTAAGACTCGGAGGGTACACTACATGGGGCACGCTTAAAGCTTTGCAAACTTTCCGTTGACGACTGTGAGAAACAATTTCTACTTGGAGATCTTTTTGTATTCAGCGTTTGCGAAGTTGACTATATGCTCAATGCCGACAACTTGGGCAAGATCTTCTATAGTATGCACCAGGCCGCATAGCATCCACAATAACATTTCAGCGATACATTGCATTATCCCCCATTCTTGAAGACACTCAAGAGCGGGCCTCGCTTGTGCTCGCTCAGTTCAACGTGAACTGCACGCTAATAATAATCCCTCCAAGCCAAATACAGGTGCAGGTCATTCCAGCGTATCAGCACTAGCCGGTAACTATTGTTTGTGGGTATTCGTTTAATCGAAAGTGACTTGGTAACATTTGGACAAGACAGCATGCGCCTGCAACTCACTCAATCATGACGTCACAAGGCAATATTTGACTGGCGATACCAGCGCACCAGTAAAAGACTCTTCATTGGGAAGCAGAAGTTCTACATGGCAGCCGTGATTTTTCATACCATCTACTCGATTGTGACCAATGAGAATGACCAGTATAGCTGCCAGAACAATCCCACGTCCACAGCTATGCGTGACTATGTCGCGTACGCCCACACTCATATGCCAGTGGCGAAGAAACTATATGCAGAAGCAAGATAGGCTGATGCTACTTCTATCCATTGCTCGTCTTCCTCCGCCACAGCAGCCGCCGCATCGCCATCCCCTAACATCAGGGTCATCCTCGTCCCTAACCAGCCGCTCACATGGATCATTTGACTGCTCTTCTGGAAGGGAGACGGCCGGTTTCCCGCAGAATGGACCGGTGGTATGGTTTTGACTTCTTCGTGCTGATGCTTTTAGGGGCACGCTCAGACGGAACAACGAAGCGCACATTAACTTAGCTCTGCTACGCTGTACCTGAAGTACGATCTTAATCTTGGTTCAGTAGTAACGAATGGACGCATAAATTTGCGTATGCAAGAAAGTCGTCATCAAATTCCAAAAGCACTCCGTTCGAGCGATGGAAGTGCGAACAGTGCCACGATGAACGTCCAGCTATCTCTTACGGTGCTCGAATTTGCAAACAATTTTTCTTTCGGATATGGACGCTATCGACCGTGACTCTATTTGTTGCTAGACCCGACGGACGGACACTCAGAACCCTGCAATTCTACTACGAAGTCTGACAATCTCCATCGCAGAACAGACGCAGAGTAGTGGAGGTAACTTGCAATTCTTCATACGGCAATGGTATATTACTCCTAACAAGACAGTGATTTCCCATGGCCGACCTTCAAATACGGGAGAATAGCCGTCCATTTGCAATCCCTGACTCCCGGCACGATGATAAGTATCTGCAACAACCTTGAGGAAACACTTGACAGGACCACATACCTGAGTCACAATCAAGTTGTACCTGAACTTCTAGTGTGTGAATATCCGCAATCAAATTTCTTGAAAATTTCGACATTCGACATCATTCTAACGACTCGACAATCTGGAAGGTTGGTGAGTCCCCGTTGACGCTCAAGAATCACCAGAACCCTGATGTGTTTAGCAGGTGACCTAGTCCACGAACGAGTAACTCCATATAACCGGAAATGAAGGGGTGTTGAAATATCGGCGGAAGTGTTGCTGTCTATCAATTCATTATCGACTTTCCATCGATAGGAACGATCGGAGGGTCGGCAGCCGTTCCACCACAACCGAGTCATTCGGAATCAAAAGAGAAAAAAACATTTGTGAAATTCGTTCTTCAAAATATTGTAGAAGTTCACTGTGGACTCAGCTGATGTGCAATCGTAGTTGGGTGCAGCATGTTCCGTTTTTTTAGATCCAGCCAGTGATTGAATATAGGTGCACACGGTAGCCTCGAGGCATGATAAAAATACATAGCGGTGCCGGCAGCTTGGATTGGGCCGAGAGTGGTGTTTGGGTGAACTCTAGGTACGATAGGGAGGAGAGGGGGAGGGATGTAGGACCTGAATAATTTTTTGTTCTCTATACTGGAGCTGCATTGTTCTCCATGGTGTGCAAACAAAGGGCAAACAGGGGACCTGGTGGAATGCGATAGAATAAGCGCCCGAATTATTATGAACGGTTTGGTTCCGTAGCTTGCTAGCGAAGGAGATCGCTTTCTGGAGACTTTGGGGGTGACCGGTGACCATTGTTACTTGATTCTTAGCTTCCTCCTTTTCCTCTCTTTTTTACTTTTTAGTTCACGATAAACTTGCGCGCTACAAGTTTTCATTTTGCACCACGACCCATCCACGATTTTTTCACAGCAGTCCAATGGATCAGCACCAGCACCAGCACCAGCAGCACATAACCGATGATCACAACCAAAATCTCGGACATGCAAGTCCTTATGGATTCTATCCAGCCGAGCAAGAATCATCTTACAGCCTCGCGTACAACCACCACGCGATGCAGCACCAGCAGTCTTTTCCTGTCGTGCAGCATCCTAACCCTCATCATCCTCGTGGGTACTTTTTCATCCTCGAGGCCAAAACTCGCCTTAAACACATGTTGATCTGATAATGTGCTCATGTTCTTGATTCTTTGTAGGCCATCTATCTGCGCCAGACTTGCATCAAGGCCTGCAGTTCCATAATCTTAGCCTCATGCCCACGCATCAAACGCATCAATATCCGCCACCCGTGTATACCTCATCGCCACAACATGTGTCAATGAATCTGCCTGCTGGCTCACCCCCTCCGCCCTCACCTCACATGTACGATCCTTTGTCCCCACCCATTTCAGGATCTGACACATCAGCGGACGGCCTTTACCACCACCATTCGAGAAACAGCAGCGGGACAGGCTCCCCATCGTCATCCCGTGGACCTAGTTTAGTTCATCGCCAATCTCTTCGCTATAACCCCACCCCTTCCCCTACCACTAGTTCTTCTGGGCGTCGTGGCCGTGCTCGTTCCTTAAACGACTCAGACGACGAAGACAACATGGGCGCTACATACGTAGAGAACTTGGCTCACACCAGAAAGGAGGCAACACGCAGACAGCGCATCGAGGCTGAGCAAAGGCGTAGAGACGAATTACGCGATGGCTATGCCAAATTGAAGGACGTCTTACCTGTTTCTAACCAGAAGAGTAGCAAGGTGTCGTTACTCGAGCGAGGTAAGACGATCAATGATAATCTTCACCACCGGATGTTGACGCTGTGGCGTTTAGCTACCAATCATATCATCTTTCTGGATAAACAGACACAAGATATGCAGGCTCGTCTTATTGTGCTGGAGCAGGAGGTGCAACGCCTTCGTGCCGTCAACGAGAAAATCTCGCTTGGCACTAGCAGCTCCCCTTCGCCAGGAAATATCCATGGCGTTGATGCACGACCGTTGTCGCCTCCCCCCGAGCCTGGGATGCAGAATCATTCTCTCGCTCATGTTCAAGGCCAACAGCCCCCGCGAGAGGATTCGCGCAGTCCTGCCTCGGATTACTGAGATGCTGTGGTTTGCGCCATTTCCAACGGACGCTGCTGCCATCCATTTTCATCATTTTCCGCATCTTGTTTCACTGCACATCATGTATTTCTTATTCGTGTTTTGCGGCTCAGCGGTGGGAGAAGTCGAGAGGTATCTAGCTTTGGACGAGGCAGGTCGAGGAGTAGGCGCTGGTGACGTTTTCTGCGCTATGCGCAGCACTATCGTCAATCCGCCCTCCTTCGAGCTCCCATACAACTTGATGTTGCAGGATCGATACGAATTCTCGCCCCTCTCGATCCGAGGAAGCGCTTGATTACCCCAATCGTGCTTAGTCTCGTTGATCGATAGGCGTTTGAGACCGTGTCTCCACCTCACATCACCTCGTGGATGCTCTAGTCCCCAGCGGACTGTCGCTTCCTCAAAGCTTAATCCCCAACCGCCAAGTACTCGGGCCACTCATCCCATTCTATCACTAACATGTATTGCACTCTTCTCACGACTGCATCTAACTACCTATTCATCCATCACCTATCACTCACTCATACGTAACGCGTCTACACACCTGCCCGCCATTGCACATCATAGGTGCGGCTTGCTAAGACCGCAGGATACGAAATTCACCACGACTGAACGAACTCATTCTTGACGAATACTGCACGAACTCACTCGACGGGAACCGACGGAAAGGGCACACCAAAATTATGTGACCCGCTCGCCGAAGCACTTTTGGACCCAATGGTCAACTGTCTTTTCGGTTGATGCGAACGGATTTAATCTAGGGCTTTCTTGATGAAAGCTGTTGCTGCCGCGGGTACCCTCTCTAGGAGAGGGTTGGAGCAAAAAGGTGCCTACCGAAGGAAGTTGTAGAACAACCCCCGAAGATATGATCTATCATCTGTAGTCAGTACAGTAGTTTGTTCAACGCCTTACGCCTTTCTGTTTTTCTATATCATTCTATCGTCCTCATTCTTGTACAAGGGCTGGTCCAGACCTCGACCAAGAGCAAAATAGTACGATCGACCGATCTCAGACTTGATCGTTCGATGAACATCCAGACAATCATACATGTATATTTGTCGGAATACCGGCAGCGTCGGAGGCTTCGGCTTGTTCACGGTCCCAAACAACCCTCGGATTTTTGACCCACTTACTAGTCACAGCTCCACGTCAAAGACACATAAATATAATGTGGCGGAAAGTAAGCGAAATGCCCTCTAACTTCGCGTAATTCTAGCAATACACGATTGGCTGCAGGAAGAAGATCCCCGGAAGCCGGGGCTCTAACACCACTGTCAAATAGACTCTGGAGTCCTCGGATAAGGTATCGTCAGAATTGGGCACACTGAGTTCATATTCTTAGTATGGGGAGTTCTTCTCCACTGATGCGAATGCATTTATATCAGTCGCTGCATCATGATGATCCGGGAGCTAGAGAGACACTTAGTACTTGCCGGTGCGTACTTGCCGGATGGTAAGCAATATTTTTGAATTTCTACGGGGGGCCTAGCCTATCCCCATACAATGGAGCTAACAAAATGCAGTCCTCGACGCCGAAACTCGAGGAGAAACTCCACCGGTTCCGAATCTTAAAACTATCGCCGATTGAGAGAAGCACCCTCAAAAACAGTAGGTAGACGGCTCCTTCCAGAATGGGGCTCTGATAAGTTCAGCGGAGATGAATCTGGATAGTGAGGAAGTTCTATCGGC
This sequence comes from Suillus hirtellus, assembly GCA_016695485.1. Taxonomy (NCBI): domain Eukaryota; kingdom Fungi; phylum Basidiomycota; class Agaricomycetes; order Boletales; family Suillaceae; genus Suillus; species Suillus hirtellus. Next base: position 1,793,124 of record MU172273.1, on the reverse strand, counting down.
AGTTCCATTGAGCGCAGAGAGAACGGATGTTTATTTTTTCATAGACGTGAAAGGGTGACGCAAGACATCCTGATCAGTGTAAAACATTACATAGTCAAGAGGAGTTGTCCATATCGACGAGTAGATGATCAGGATCCTTTGGGAATAGATCTAGAGGGATCACAAGAACTTGCGCAATGCGCAGCGGACTTGAAAACTAATGTGAAGCTGAGATTGCTTCGACCAGGATAACGCGCACTCTATACAAAGTTCAGCAAAGTAGAGTTTTGAAACACGCCGTTATGCAAATGCATTGGATCGTGAGACCGAGTGCTTTTAACGAGATGGTCCAAGCCTGCAGTGATGACGATTCAACATTGAGTCCGCATCACGTACCCATGGGTAGGGTGGATATCACCTTTCCTGATAGGATGATCAGGTCAGATCTCCTCGTGTTGTTAAACCAATCGGAAAGGCGATCTCTCAAGCTGAAAGTGACGCGGGGGCATTGCGGGGGCAAGGCAAGTTGGCTATCACGCTCGTGACAAGAAGGCCGTCACTCGCTTACCATCACGCTTTCAGTTGGTTCCACCCGAATACTCGAAGAGGCTCCACAGCTTTCCCCGAAACGCAATACGCTAGCTCTTCCACAACTCCATCAATTTGCTATGAACACAGCGAGGAACTGATTTACGGTTCTGACTTGTGACTGGACACTCTCGACTGCGCTCAATCTGCGATATAGTAAAATACCGATCTAGGGGCCTTGCCTTCATATCGCCATTGTTTGTTCAATGCTTCCAGAATGGAACGGAATCACAAGGCTTGATACGGCCCACGATAAGTTCTACTCATGAAACTAATCGCTTACTTTTCTCCGTGCACTAGAATCAATAATTTTAACCGTCGATCCTACATGGTTTTCGTTCACCCACAACGAGGCTTCCTGATAGGCTGATGCTACAGTCTTATCGATTTTTTTGCAGGGGCCTCGCAGCTGATGCGCTTTGCTTACGGCGTTCCTATTTTCACCTCAACTTTGCTTCTTGCTTTCATGATAAGCGGCGGGGTCTCTGTAGTACTACATACGCGGGCGAAGCTGTTTGTAGATCCCCGGCGAGCGAAGACTTCACAATCCTCCGATCCGAGGAAAGTCTAGGCGTCGTGGAATGATGCACTGGAATGCGTGACCACCTTTGTGCTTCTTTCTTGGCACAAGTGGACATATTGAACTCTGCTTATGCTCTGCGAACTCATCCGGCCGTCTCTTGGTCCACCCGGAATATCCATGTGCACATACATGCTTCCTACTTCGCGGCTGTGTTCTTGTGATCAGTCGAAAGGTTTCCCACTCATCCGTTCCACACGGCAGAGGTTTCATGCAGGGTTTAGCCATCTACTGGGATATGAATGCCGCTGTAACGAAATTCTTCTATCGCATTGGTCCGTTAGTGCACAACTGTGGTCGTGCCCTCTAGGTCTGTGCGAGACGGTCGGACCTGACAGCTGTGTAAGTGAAGCAGGCATCGCCTCTGGTGCGTGTTTTTGCTTAAAGTCTAATTACGTCCCCTCGCTAACGTCATCTGATGCTGATTGATCATCCTCCATTCTCAAGTCACGCATCACGCATCTATTCACTCGGACTAACTCGTACGTTAATACTGGATTCGTCAGATCTGATGCGAGCCTACTGATTGGCGGGAAAGGCCCGCATTATTCTCTGGACTATCTAAAAAAGAACGCGCGCTCGGCTGTAGACAAGGTATTCCAAATACACAGATACAAACCAAACATGGACCCACGGCGTAACACCACTGGAATATAATAACTGCGCCTTATGGACATGAAAGGGGGTAATTGTCTTGTGGTGTCATTTTACGATGAAGGTTCTGACTTACGGCCGCGATACTATCAGGGAAGGTTGAGATGACGACATTGCTTCGTGGCGTTTACCAACGCCTTAAGCCCTAGAGAAAAAGCGTTTCAATAGTGCGTTTACATCGGCTGGGTGATCACAATTACACAGGAGACCTTCCGAGGCTCATGTGATCAGTCACAAGTGGGTGAATTCAAAACTAGCTTTGCATGACAGCACATATTAAATTATACCAACAGTTGCCGAGAAAAGTGTCACTAGTGATCGGAGCATGGATATGGATCGAAATTTATAAGGTTTAGCGCGAGTAGCGGGGGGATGAACGAAACGTTGTGAGGTTTGTCCTCATGTTCAGAAAAAAAAGATTGAACCGAATTTGAGGACAAACTGAAGCAAAATCACAGATATCGATTCGATAACGCGGGCGGCTGCTAGGGTCACCGGAGAGCGCCCTTACTTGGCTAGCCGGATCTAGATTATGGTGTCACCGGCCAGGCAGGGCATTACAACTGTTGGCCGAGCCGCGGCGCGGCGGGCACAGCAAGATAATAATGCAACGCATCAGGGTTGCGAACGGTATGATCGGGACTTGGAGTTCTGGGGGGACCAGAATCGAACCCAGAGGAATCGTAGGAAGCGACATGAAGAACGCTATGGGTGGTAAATGGGCTAGACGATCATGAGTTAGTCTAGGGTGAGCATGACTGACGCTCGGAGAAAGGGTTGGGTAACGGGCAAGAAGTGAAAGAATGGAGATGACATGACAATTTAGCAATGGAAGGAAATGGATGATACAAATTACGGACAAAATGGAGAGCGGGTTGTGGCTGATTTGGAATTGATGATCTGATGGCAAGTGGGGGCTGGCCGCGTTAGGATTGGCTCAGGAAAGGATCCGGGCAATGAGGCAGTAATTACTAGACTAAGGAGACTTGAGTGGGAAGAGATGCGTGTCAATGAAAGCCCCGTTTGTGAAAAGATAGGAACCGCTCTAGAGAGAAGAAGACAGGGACTAGAAATCCCGAAGTCATTTTTGGCCATGAAGGGTTGAAGGCACAAACACGAGGCATAGCGGGAATACCATACCCTCTAAATCGGTAACGTGAGATTTACATTCCTAAAATAGTCATCCCAAGCCATTTATGCCAGGGATATTTAGACGGAATCAAAAAACTAACAAGTCTCCTCATCCCCTTCTTTTCTTCAAATCCTCATATTCCGACTACCTTCCTGTTCTCCAGCTCCGACTTTTTTTTTCTTTCTTCAGCTCTGTTGTTCTATTGTGCAGTCGGCTCCGGTACGTTCTTGTCCTTATTATTCTTTGTAGTCCTTTTGTTCAAACCCAATATCATAGTCCCAGCATATTTCAAGTGTCAGCTTATTTTGACGATCATCTCTACCTAGCTGCAGTGCAAGCACCCGCCTTCCGTACACCGACACATCGCTTTTTTTTTTTTTTTTAGTTTCAATCAGCAATGGAATCAACTCTTCTCGAGCACCCCAGGAGCCCCAACTTCATGGATACCCCATTTGCTTATGACTCGATTGCCAACCTCGAGCCGTACTTGCAGTACCCCCAGTCCCCCTATGGGGTCTCCACGATGTCCCGTTAGTATTGAATGACTCATGTTCCCACGAGTACAACAATTAATCGTATTCTATTTTTAGTCCCTGGACCCTCGTCTTCGTCCCCTCGCTTGGACTTCAACTCGTTGAACCTCACCAACTCAATCGGCGAGTACTCTTACTCTTCGAGCACGTCGTACACGACTGCTTCGCCAGGGCGCCCTTACACGCCCCCCGACAACGGCATCTCGCCTCCCGCTGTGTACTCTCTCAGCGCTGGTGAGCTCTCGTCGGACGGCCTTACTTCAGGCCGGCGCAGCCGTGGAAGCGGGACTCACTCCCCTTCCTCCGTGCACTCCGTTCCTTACTCCGCTGCCGTGCCGCGGTCGCACCGCTTCAACCCTATTGCGGCGCCTACCACGCGCTCTGCCACCAAGGCTACGCGGAGAAAGTCAAGGAATGACGACTCTGATGATGAGGATGATGACTTCCAGCCCTCCATCCCTGCTAACGCCAGCACTGACATGCGCCGCGAGACAATTCGTCGTCAACGCATCGAGTCAGAGCAGAGGCGTCGTGATGAGCTTCGGGACGGTTACCGCAGACTCAAGGATGCTCTTCCGGTCTCCAACCAGAAGTCTAGCAAGGTCTCGCTCCTAGACCGCGCTACGACTCACGTCAAGTACCTCGAGATGACCGCTCAACAACTCCAGACGAGACTCCAACAGGCTGAGGCCGAAGTACAGCGACTTCGCTCGTAAGTTACTTGTCGCCCCCCTTTACAACTATCTAACCTTATGTTTAGTGTCAATGAGGCGTTGATGCTCGGCACCGCTGAGCAACGTCACGCCGCTGCTGCCGCCGCAGTCGCAGCAGTATCTCAGCAATCACAGTCAAATTTCTGATTGCTGTGCTGACATGGGATCGCTTGAAATGTCCATGAAAAAAGCACCGTCGGTTTACATTATCAGCATTGTTTATTCGCATGATCACACGACACTCGAATGCCTGTCGCCGGACTACAGGTTTTACGCACACTCAACGGACATTTAGCACGCATTTTTTATTTTTGCATTGGTTATGAACTTCATACACATCGTTATGTCTTCCTGCGTTGCATGGATAGCGCTTTGGGCGTCCTAGTGACGTTCTATTCATTTTCGGACAGGTTTAGGATCGCGTAGTGGCGCTTGCGCCGCTCGTACGTCGACTGCTATGCATTGACGAGCAGAAAACCCTGACGATGAAGATCGGATACCGACTGGATCCGGATGATGTGTGGAGAATACGATACGACACAAGACCGCAGTGCAGCTCGAGGCAGCTACACCCAAGTGGTGTGCACGCTTCGCCGCATCTGCGTGAGCTTCTTGTTATCACGCCATCCTCTGTTCCCCCCTTCCGTTCCATTTCATCCTTCTCGCACTGAGACGAACGACCACCTCATTGTGGTACGTGCCTCGTGCACGCCGATACACAGGCGCATCATCAGTGGCAACACTCTCACGGGCATCCTAGCCTTTCTGGAATGGGTGTTTCTTACGTAGCTATTCATTTCCGTCCTCTACGAAGACTATTCCGCATCTAGCACGCACGGCATGTTTTATTATCATCCTACTTATCACCTTTTGTCATGATCCGGCGACTGATCACCGCTTATTTCGTGACCGCTTCCCTTTTCGCGAGATCATCAAGCTATCTCGCGGATAACACATGGCGACCACAGCATTGCATGTCTGTGTGCAAGTGCAGCAATTGTGGTTGGCGCAGCGGAGCTTTTTTGTTTTTGAAGGTTGTTTACGAGCACCGCCTACATTTTCCACTTCGACATTTCCATGCCTCAGAGCAGTTCGTCATCCTCTGTACCTCATTTGCCAGTCAAGTGTAGCGTGCATTGAGGAGGATTTGAGCGCCCGAAGCATACGGCGATCTAGGAGTTGGTCATTGTCGCAGTTCTTGACGTTCTGTCCACTTCCGCTTGCGGGTTTGGATGCACCGGTCGTCGACATTCCTGACATTTCGATTATCCTCACGCTCTGGTTCACATCGCCGCATATCACACATTGTTACTCGCCCCGCTATCATGTCTCATTACCGCTATTTCTACACGCGCTATCATTATCGATTCTCCGTCAAGCTTCTTGTAGGTATTAGTTGTACTTGCCTTGCACTGGCGAGCGCGAGCTGTACTGCATTTATGTAGAATTGTCATACTATATCTCAAGCAATGAATCGATGTTTCCGCTTTTCTGAACAGAATTTCTGAAAGGATGCTTAGATGTGGGAGAACAGTGAATGAGGAAAGAATTTGATCGACTGCTGCTTGTCTGTCCAGATCTCACATGAGGCGGTAGCTATGGCCTTATCGATGAGGTCGATCTGGATGCAACGATAAGGCCTTTCAGTTCCTCGTCATTATAATTAGTCAGACTATACTACTCCAACTACTATGTCAAACAAGCCGGCCATTCACCGCCAGCTGAACATCAAGTCTGGCGTGTCCAAAAGGCAAGAATAGCGCGACTCTGGGGTCACAGAGCGCTAACACCATTTCTCAGGCTCTTGAAGGAACACATCCTGTATGCAAAAGAAGCAGAAGAGCAACAGCGGACGCTCGATAAGCTTATCGCCAATAAAGCTGAAGAGTGGGACTTGAAAAGTGCCGTGCGTGACAAAAGTCATTTTACATTCATCACCAGCTGAAGCTCATGTTTATGACAATACGCCGATCAGAAAAGGATATTGGAAGAGTCACACAGGATGATCAAGGATTCTGATAACCGTCTAGGCAAGGCGGTACAAGATCTACGAGAACTCGTCGTGCGTATTTCGGTCGTTTTCTAACTTTGCCTTGCGTTACCCCTGATGCGCGCGTCTTTTGGAAGCTACGAGTCAAGTCCCAACCTGAGTTTGCGGAAGATATCGAGCTCCTGCATGCCGAGGAAGCACTGGAGGAGGCGAGTGTGTAAGTCTCGGCTGTAAACCTGGAAAATCACGCGATGGTATGAACCTGACTTTTGATTGCATTATATTAGACACTTGGATTCGAAGGTCTCGGCATAGACGTGCAGCTCGTTATAGTTTAATTGGACTCATGTATTCATGGCGTGGTGTGGGGAAGTGTGCACTGGTAGTTGTTCGTGCTATTGTGACGCTTTGAGGCGTGTGAGGGCGTCGAGAATGCCTACCCATGCATCTCGATCGGTGCGCTCTTCTTGCAGACCTCTGGTTCCTGTAGCTCTTGGAAGACCAACACCAAGTGAAGGGGGAACAAATCCAAGAGGTGGAGCTGTGATTGCGGATGGTGCGATTCGTGACTGGCGTATGTGAGCCAGTGAAGAGCGAATAGCTACTTGAATTGACTGCGGAAATTGAGTTGAGATTTTCTCTGAGATGTGTGATGAGAAGTTGACTGACGTCTAGCCGTTCAAAGTACTCGCTCACTTCTAGAACAAATTGCTCTGAGCGCTCTTCTCCCTGAGGGAGGTTGTCATCGGGCTCATCCGTTTGGGGGAGAGTGAGCAGCGAGACAGAAGACGCTGCAAGGGATAAGAGACGGGTTATGTCCTAGTAGTGGGGGATGATTGTGAGCGGTGCGCCCTCCATGCGGTACGCGTTACGGCTTACTTTTTCGACTTCACCCAAAGCGTAAATCTGGCGTGCTGTACGGCTTGACGTCCATATGGGATCAATCTCAGATGGATCGTTCTCTTGGATGGGCGGTGGTTCTTGGCGATGTGCCATGAGGAAAAGAACTCTGTATTGGTGCTACTAATAGCGCAAGTACTGCGGCCAGTATGTACTAGCTGTAGTTAGTTGTTTCAACTTATTTGTTTTCAAGTGAGTTGCGGGGTTATCATTTACATAAAGTTCCCCTGTAGCGCTGAGAGTCCCTCCGTCGATTTTTCGTTGGTTGGAGTGTATCGTATCTGCAAGAAGAGGCGAGGACCCGCGGTGCTCCAAAGAACATCTGCCCTTTAATGATCATCCAGGGACATCATGTACCGCGTAATGAGGGGCTCGAGGAAAAGTTATACTTAAGTGAACGACCCTGAAGGTGAGAGCGTCCTCCACTGGCTTCTATCATGGGACATAAAAGGTTATTGAACGTTCGATTCGAAGGGCAGTCACATCGCGTTTGTCAATGATATTAATATTAACCAGGGGCAGGGCCGCATTAAAAAATACGGGGGGTGGGTCTTAAAGAGACTTTTGCTATCAGTCGTAGACGCGTGCCGCAGCGTGCACGATATCAAACCTTCGTGTAATGGAAGTACTCTGTGATCCCCTGTAATGACTTGGTACTTCGTTGACTTGATGGTGGTAAGAGAATAAGAGCACACAAAGATGGATTTAGTAATTGAATTACCTAATAAGGAAACCAACCGCCTTTAGTTTCAACTGCTTTGTCTATGCACTATGCTCATCCGATAGTGGAGAGGCTAAAGGCGTAGTAGGCAGCTCCACTATTCTACTTTGTGATCCCGAACTACAACCGACTTGTTAGATGGAATCACCACTGACCTATTCTCCAGTCCAGAGCATCCATTCCGGTCTTCCGTCAAGGTCCCGGAGTAGCACAAAACTTGGTGACGACGTCACCTCATTGACTTCCTTCAATCCCTTTTCAGAAGAAGATGAAAACGATTATTCATCCTATGCTCTTGTGACCTCCTTGTTTTCACGCATGAAGAATAGCTTCGCTGCGCCCTTGACATCTTCTACTCTCTCACCCCCTCCCAATGGCACTCTTGGAGCCCTTACAGGCGAACAGAAACGTCCATCCGTGGCCTCCGTAAACGCATCCGCCTTCTCTTCTCGGTCTTCTGCGCCTGAGCGTCCGTCATCATTGACAGTCGTGCCATCCAGAACTGCGCCACCCCTCGTATCCTTGACACCAGTCGTGTCAGATCCACCATCGTTTGGTACAGAATTAGACCGCTCGCCTTCACGTGGTGGTCAATATACTCCTGTATACGAGACTCCAGATGGCGGTCTCTTTGGTACTGCTATCCCTGGTTTTCCCATCCAGGACGATGCGCGTAGCATACGCACTACTGCTTCATTAAATCGGTCTGCCTCTGTATCTAAAGTCATACGTCGTATTCGCGGTGAAGGTAGATATACAGACCCTTTCTGAACTGCTTCTAACACTGTTTCAGGTCTCTCTCGTGATTACTGGATGGAAGACTCCAATGCAAGGGAGTGTTATGATTGCAAAAGCGTATTCACAACATGGCGACGCAAACATCATTGTCGTATATGCGGTATGTACCCTAACTTTCAAATCCAGACCTGCCGCTCATCCAAGTGCAGGCCAAATATTCTGCTCACGTTGTGCATCGAATATTATTAAGGGTTCCAGGTTCGGTCATGACGGCATGGTTCGAGTGTGCAATCTCTGTCTCGAGAAACTTGCAAAGGTTGAAGACGAAGATGACGATGACCGGCGTTCTGTTGTCTCTTCTACAGCTTCTCCATTCCCTGCCCACCAGTTTGGCAGCGATTCATTCGCGCTCAGTCTCGGCCATCATCCGCAATCCCCATTCGCCGCGTCCCAGCTGTTCGGAAGGACGGACGAACCGTTTAATCTGTATTCCATCGCTGAAACAAAGAGACTGATATCTGACAATGACTCTGTGTCTACTGCCCTCGCCGAGTGGGAGCCTGTCCGCGAGAGTACAGCACCCTTTCGACGGAACCTCTCAGAAGACGAGAAGGATCCTCCCTCAATATCCAACTTCAGCAAAAATACCGTACAAGCTGCTGTGGCTCCTCGGTCAAAGACCCCAGTTGACTTTCCAGTCACTGTACCAATCAATGTCGAGGGCACAATGAGCTCAATTCAATTTCCTTTGAGCTCGCCGGACCAACACGTGTCGGACAGTCCCGGAAATTACAATACCATGCGTTCCAGATTCAGCAGCTTTGGTGATTTTGATGTTGCTACGCCCTTTATCAGGAGCCGAGCCCATAGTCGGCTCGATAGCTTCCCTACTATTGAAGGTTGGCGCACGAGGCGAGACTCTACCGCGTGAGTTAAAATTTAATATAATTTATCTTGCATGATCTCATGCCATGAGCTTAGTTATGCTCAAGAGCTTAACCTAATTTCCATGTTCCACCTTCGCGTCATGCTGCGGCAAATGCTCACGACAGAGCAGATCCCGAACATCAAGGAATGGGAAGAAACCCTGCTGAAGCTTGCCCTTCGCGTCGCAAAAGAACTTACTTTCACTGCTCTTCCATACCACCAAGGCGAAGACATGGATGTTCGACGATATGTCAAGATCAAAAAGATACCCGGTGGCGCACCGAGTGATTCGGAATACGTTGATGGTGCCGTTATAACCAAGAACGTTGCCCACAAGCAAATGTCGCGTATGCAACGTAATCCCCGTGTCATGCTCGTAACCTTCCCACTTGAGTTTCATCGGGTCGAGGGCCAATATGTCCACTTTGGCCAGATTCTTAGACAGGAAAAGGAGTATCTCGGAAACTTGGCGAGCAGGATCGCAGCGCTCAGACCACACGTGGTGTTGGTGGAAAAGTCCGTGAGCAGGATTGCACTCGAAGGGCTTGCGAAGCATAATATCGCCGTCGCTCGCGCTGTAAAGCCTACCGCGATCCAATTTGTGGCACGGATGACTCAGGGAGATGTCTTTTCGTCGATTGATAAGCTTGCTTTAGAGCCCCGATTAGGTCATTGCGCGCGGTTCCGCGTGCAGACTTTCGACCACCCTTTGATCCCAGGGCAACGGAAGACCTATATGCGGTTTGAGGGATGCAGCCGTGAGTTGGGATGCACCATCGTCCTGAGAGGAGGGGATGTAGATATGCTCAAGAAGGTGAAGAAAGTGACCAGATTTTTGATGTTCGTCGTGAGGAACTTGAAGCTGGAGACCCACCTGTGGAAGGACTCCGTGATCACGCTTCCTAGCCTGAGTGCAGAGGCAATACCGGCAGGTGGGGCTACGAAGCGGTATGCAGAGGGATCCGGCACGGTATCGAACCCTGGTGGTCTTGTGCCCGCATCGGTGTCCCTGGTGCATCTTGTGACACCAGAGGATAAGGAGCGGCAAAAAGCAGAGGAGGCGGAGATCAAAGAAGCTGAAGATGATCTTCCGGATGCTGATGCCGAGCGCCTTCGTCTTTCGAAACGAATCCAGCAGTCGCTGGAGCCGTACACCAAGACCTTCATATCCGTTTCTGCCACTCTGCGCTTTCCTCCCCCTCAGCCTATTAGGAGGATGAAGGAGTTGGATGACGAGCTTACTAATGTACAACGCGCTTGGGAAGACGAGATTGTGCGAAGAGAGGAGAAAGGCCCTGTTAAAAATGATAGTAAGGCTCCTTCGGGAACTCCCACCCCTGCAAGTGAGGCAACGGCCACTGTGTCCAGAATCGAACCAGACGTGGACGATGTGAAAGCCCAAATTGAAGCACTCCCAATCCCTGATCTTCCGAAAACACCTACTTCTGGTTTGTCTGAGCTTGGAGAGGAACCCGCTGGTTACTTCGAGCCTCAGCCAAGTACATTGCATGTCCTTGGGGGGTCATCGTTCTTCCATTCCCCCCGCCTTATCGATCCTGGCGAGAAAGATCATTTGATTCCCCTCAAGACCGCTACGGACATTGCGCTGGAGAGCCAGTTAGGTATGGTGAAGCACCTCCACGAAGAGCAGCGACGTATTTGGGAATGGTACCTCCGCAAGAACGCTGATGATTTCGTTATTGACCAGTACCAATGCATTAGCCTTTGGGAATACACCATCCCGATCGAAGAATTTGGTCTTCATCGCGCCTGTTTCGCTCCTGGATTGAAGTATATCAAGTTCTATGGCGAGAACGATTGCACGCTGGGTCAGTTCATTGAGAAGAGCGTTAACGAGACGCTGGTCCGGTTCCTTGACCCGAAAGCGATTTGCACTGGGAAAGGATGCAACCAGCCACTTGCGAGACATTGCAAGGTTTTTGTGCATAACGAAACTAGACTTGCAGTTGCTGTTGAGCAGTGGGATGGGCAGATCAAGGCTAGGGGTCCGCATCTCTATCCATCTCCGGAAACCATCACGACTTGGAGCGCTTGTCGGGTGTGTGGCTCAGCGACGCCATTTATTCCTATCTCCGAAGAGATGCAGCGGTACTCCTTTGCAAAGTTCTTGGAATTGCACTTCTACCCCGCGGACGTACAGCTTGTTCAAGGCGCCGGCTGCCAACATAACATCTACCAACACCATATCCGGTACTTTGCAACGAAGGGAATGACGGTGCGGTTCCAGGCAGATCCTGTCACCATTCATGAGGTTGTCTACCCTGCTATGCGCATTTGCATCCGCCCGGAGTCACAGCTGGAGCTCAAGAATGCAGATTACGAACGGCTACACCGCCGGAACACTATCTGGTACACTGCTCTTGTCGATGATCTCAAGCTCATCAGCATTGATGCAGCGACTGGTGATGAAGAGCAGGACGCAAAACTCCTTGCCGATATCAACAACCTCATTACACGCGCTGAAGATGAGAGAGAGGAGATTGCTCGGTTGATCAACAACATTTATAAGGAGTCGGCTCCGACTGATACGCTCGCTTTGAATCAAGTTCGATCCTTCCGACAGGACAAGATTGTAGCATGGCAACAGGACTTTGACAAGCTCCCGAAGCCGAGGGGCATTCAGACTCTGGACAGGAACACGCGGCGGGTATCTGCTGCCCTTGGGTCTGTGAGGGCGATGTGGCCAAAGAAATCTGATCCTGCGAGTCCTAGTGAACCTCACCAGCCCTTTTCCATTTCGGAGGCGGAAGAGGGAGCGTTCACTCGTAGACGGGTTACTGGAGGATCCTTTATCTCCTCTGCGTCAGAGGCTTCGGAGCCTGAGCTTGAAACCGTTGCAGAGAAGATAGCGACAGCCTCTTCCGATACCGAAGCACCTCGTCCTTCAGCTACTGAGCCTGAAGTAGCTACTGAACGGAAATCGGACGCTGATAGTGATTCGACTATTGGTGCATCTAAAGACGATGGGGCACTCTCAGACCAAGGTGCACCATCAACAGCACAAGTAAGTGCATGCATTGTTATTTGAAGCTCCCTAGCTCACCATGCTATCAAGGCGGAACAAAGTGAAACTCGTGTTGGACGCGTTGTTACAAGGGCATCAAGGCTACCTCGACGGCCACAGAATCAACCTAGTGTTGCAGAGCTGGTAGCTCGGTATCAAGAATACCTGCCCCCGCAGGGTGTTGAAGAGCTTGCGAGGACCGCCCTGGCTCCATTTCCTCCAGTTTCTGAAAGCGAACAGGAATATCCTGCACAGCCACCGGCTCAAAGGTCTACCATCCGCAGGCACAGAGAACTTGTCCAAAAACCCTCGCTGTCCGACTTCGAGTCCAGCTATGCGGTGAATATAGCCTCCAGGCACCTCACCCGTCGCTCCTTGGGCGCTCAAAACTCACGTGTACCTGGAGCAGTTGGGTCTTCTATCGAGTCTTCAATTGCATCTCGACGGCCTTCGCCGGATAAACGTGGGTCGAGACCTCTCAACGGTGATCCGACGTCATCGCCGCCGCACACGTCCAAACCGCTTCCTGCCGGTGGTGGTCGCACCTTGCGACGCAAGCCATCTACCCGAGCCATCCAAAAAGACAAAGCACCCTCTCGTCCCACCTCAGTCGCACCTAATACCAAGCCTCAATTCAGACGGCCGCCTCAAGGTGCCGGAAGCAAGGTTTCTAATATTGCACGACATTTTGAGCGCATAAATCGGGATACTGAACGAGCAAACAGACGTTATGCGGTCATCAGAGGTCGCAAGGCGCGGCCAGTGGCTTCTGCTCGTGCTACGGTTGAGGTTTTAGATAGTATCAAGGATGCGATACGGGATGAGTCAGAGAGCTCTGATAGCTCTAGTGAAGCAGACGATGAGGGCGGTGACGAAGATGAAGCACGCAAGCCGACGGATAAAACCACAATGGATTCGTCACCAGAACAGTCTGTCACGCTTCCTATCGTCACTGTGCAAAATGTTACAGATACATCAAATTCGGCACCTGCAGGTGAGCCTTCCCCAGCACCTTCATCATCAACACCGCCGCTTCCACCCCCAGCTCGCCAGCTCGGACCAGTGGCATCATTTCCGCCATCTCCTTTCCTCCAATCTGAGATCCCGATGAATCTCCCACCAACGCCGCCTCCGATTTCGCTTGATGAACCTGGGAGGAACTCGATCTTCAAGCAGGCTTTCCAGGGACTCTCTCAGGGATTGTTCTCGGCTCAGTTCCCTCCGCGCAGATCAGATCCAGAGGCTGGAGATCCGTTGAATGATCCGGAACACATTTTCCGTGATTCTTCCATGGTTGTGAGGACTGATGAGCCTACATCTATCATCGCATTGGCATTGAAGTAGGTTATTTGTCATTTGGCATGTTGTTCATCACTGATCGCTTGCAGCTCTCCCCAGTACTGAGAAATATTGGCTAAGTCCCGGGCCGAGAAACGCACCGCGCGAGAGCCAAAGCTGACTGACGGAGGGGAAGCATTCATGCCCGACGACCATTCTGTTGCGGAGTCTTCCTCGACATGGGGAGCCGTCAACGTCGAGACTGCAGAACCTGGCAACCCTGCGGAGGAACTCAAATCTGCGTCGACGAAAATGCCTTGGGTGATTAGTCAGTGTCCTTGTACTTGACCTAATGTGCAATGTGCTGACTCCATTCTAGCGTTTGAAAGTGGTGGTCTAACCATCAGTTGTACTGTGTTGTATCCAGAGCAGTTCGATGCTTTGCGTAGGACGCATAACTGCGAGAAGAGTATGGTTGAGTCGTTGGCAAGGTGTGTCAAGTGGGATGCCAATGGAGGCAAGTCTGGCTCGGCATTCTTGAAGACAAGAGGTTGTAATTCATCTCCTTATCAAGTCATGACGTTACTAACTCTTCCATCAGATGATCGTTTCATTGCGAAAGAACTCTCGAGGGCAGAGCTTCAGACGATGGAGACGTTCGGCCCTGCGTACTTTGAATACATGGCATCTGCGATCTCTGGCAACGTAGGTTGTTCTTTTTTTTAGGCTGCAAGCTTTCTAAACGACTTTTATCAGCGTCCCACTTTACTCGCCAAGGTATTTGGATGCTACAAATTGACGTTCAAGAAGTCGAGAGATAAGGGCTCGAGCAAGGCCAAACTGACGCACATGAACCTCTTTGTGATGGAGAACCTCTTTTACGATCGTCGATTTTCCCGGGTGCGACACTTACTTGCAGCATAGACACTCTTTGCTGACGATCTGGACAGATCTATGATCTTAAGGGATCAACCCGTAATCGACACGTGCAATCCACTGGACGAGAAAACGAAGTACTGCTCGATGAAAACCTCGTCGAAAGTGTGTAAGCTATCTTGGAGACATCGAAGTCACTAAACATCACTTCCACAGCTGCACATCTCTCACCATTTTATCTCCGTGAACATTCGAAGCGCATACTAAGAGGAGCATTGTATAATGACACCAAGTTTTTGGAAGACATCAATGTCATGGATTATTCACTTCTCGTCGGCGTTGATGCTCATACCAATGAACTAGTGGTGGGTATCGTTGGTAAGTGGTAAACCTATGTCTGCTTGTGACGATGGATTTACTTCTTGCTAGACTACATTCGCACCTACACCTGGGATAAGAAACTCGAGAGCTGGGTGAAGGAGTCTACCTTCCTTGGTGGTGCTGGCAGAGGAGAACCCACCATCGTTACGCCCAAGCAGTATAGACAGCGATTCCTCAGTGCCATGGACAGATATTTACCCCTAGTGAGTGGACACGAAGATGTTTTCACAGCGTTTCAATGACACTTTCATCCAGGTCCCCGATCGATGGATGAAGCAGAAAGACATACCGGAAGAAGATCCTTATAGTTTGAACAGTCTGGTTGAACTCTGGCCAGACTGGTGAAGCATATCACGTCCTTTTTATTCAAAAAGCATCATGTCGCTCCACTGTAACCTTACCACATACCATCCGTGCCAGTAAATACCCGATGATCTAAATCCTGTACATTACATCATTTTGTTACATCCCCGAGCTGTATACTACAATTTTCTCGTTCTAATGCTTTGAGCCTTGTTTGCAAGGCCATGTGCTTGGTGCTTCATTTCCGCGGAGAACTGCTCTTGTGTCACCTTTTTCTCTACACGACGTGCTTGACGTTCGACCTTGACAGCTTGTTTGCGAGCTTTTTTGTCTTCCTTCGATTCGTCGCGCGGGCGGGATATGGTTTGCTTTGCCACTGGTCGGTGAAGCGTTAGCGAAGCATCACTCCCGTAATCATACAAATATTTACCTGAAGGTTCCTGCGTATGTTCTTCATCTTCTGCAACAGGTGGTAAGCGGTGACGACCTTTTCGCGACTCTGTGGCTTGATGATCGCCGTTTAAAGTGGGAAGACCGGTCTTGGGATCAAGCGTAATTTTCGGAACCGGCTTCGATGCTCGCGCACGGATTACGCGGGGGTGATTCTCCAGGTTGGAATACGTTGCTATTCTGCTTCAGATACGTTCAATTGGCATGGAACAATTTGACTTACTCAATACCGTTTCACAGTCCCATGTATCCTCTTTCTCTGCAGCCTTATATCCGGCAAAAAGTCGGTCGTCGTCTAGCTCCTCGTCGTCATCATCATCTGCTGATCTTATCCGTACCCGCTCATCCTGACCCATTGCTTGACGCAGCGTGTTGAGTTTCTCTGTGCCTGAGTCTCCCGGAAGCACTGGCTTTAATTTTCTGCCAAGCAACTCATAGTTGTCCATGAAGTCGTCCATTATGGCCTCGAAATCTTCTCGCGAGGTAACGAGTTCAGGGGCTTCATCTGATAGTTCAGACGAAAGGTCATCATTCTCTTCCTCGACCTCTTCTCCTTCGCCAGATCCATACTCTTTCTCCATCAGCTGCAAGTGATCAAAAAAGATGACCTGGCAAAGTTGACTACAATTACCTGATCGAAGCGCTCATCTAATGTCATTAGCGTTTCCGTGCGGTACATCGACGAACTGCTCATGCTGTACCCAGATGCGTCGGAAGTGCCTTTGCGCCTGCGCTTTCCACCAATGACAGGTAGCTTTGGTAGAGTTCCGATGGTGTCCGCTCCTTCCGAGTGCAATTCGTCGTCGGAGTCACTGGGCGGAGGTGCATCCTTTTGTTCTTTCTTGAACTGGGCAAAGCGCGCTTCCCAGCTGTCAGAGTCTTCGTGATCCCCTGTGGAAGGGGCATCCTGCGGGGTATCACCGTCCTCACAAAACTTGTAGTCAAATGCATCATCCTCATCTCGCTGTCCCTCTGCTACCAGCTCGCCAAAAAAGTCATCCTCCAAATCATCATCTACAAATGCATCATCCTCCAATGCTTCGAGAACCTGTCGGAGATGCGGGTCCATGTCCGGCTGAAAACCTGCGATTGACGAGGGAACGGCTTCCTGTGACTCGTAGTTCCTGGGGATCTCAGATGCGGATGGTAGCGCCTCTGGTGGCAGATCGCGCAAGGAGATCGGATCCTTTGATTTTCCTTTTCCTTTTGATTTTTGAGATGTAGTAGGTGCCTCGATGAGTATACTTTCTACACCCTCTTCCTCTGCACCAGCCGTACGTAGATGCTGCATGTAGTCATACTCTGTGTCGTCGAAATAGATACCATATAATGAGGCTTCACCGACATGAGCTTGAGCGTCATGGGCAACATCATTGGGAGAAAGGAGTGACTCGAGATCGGCCCGAGTCTTTCCCTAGGAGCGGGAATTAAATGAGTAGAGGCCAACAAAAATAGGTATCGCGTATTATGCGCACCTTTTTGTCATTCCCTCGTACAAATGCCTTCAGGACGTGCTGACTTGCGTCAGGATCATGAATAAGAGGATCTCGCTGAGATCGGTGCACAAGTTGGAGGTGCTGTGCTCCCGGTTGTCTAAAGATTGATTTTTTTGGCATAGTGCACCAAAATACAACGTCCTTTTTCTTTTGATCAGTTCTGAATGGTATAAAAGGTGATGAATGTGAGATTCACTTATCAAATCCTCAAGGCAGACGGTAGCCTGAAATTATACACAGCCACCCAGTCGCGACTGGACATTACGTAATCGTATCGGTTGTTCCTACGCCGTCACCAATCCCACCCGTGAAGTTGAAGACCTCGAACAAGCGGTCTTCACCTTCGAAGTCCTTTACGCCTTCATTTCTTAGATTCATCTTCGTGCGGCCTACGCAAGATTTTTCTAATACGAGCGCAGAAATTCTGGTTCTTCCTCTTTGTTCGACTGGCGGTTAATCATGCAACGCGAGCACAGTCGTCGTGGCTTCTCTATATACGTGTTTTCGTTCTATCCCGCGTTTCAACAGTACTGACACCTTTTTATGTATATACTAGTCATCAGAAAGTTGTTCTAGAGGTTGATTTCTCCGGTTCTCTCTGGGTACGTTGCACTATAGGCCACTCTGTCAGGCGCTCATACAACAACATTCTCGAACAGGGTTACACAGAAATCACCCTCATTCCAACTAATCCCAATCTGAGAACTATTCATCTGCACTCCAGGCAATGTAGTATGTGCTGCGCTTGAATTTCAGATACCTTGTCTGACGTGTTTTATGCAGCGATTCACTCTGTTTCTGTCGCGTCACACCCAACAGATTTTGTTCACCATGATCCGCTCGCCCAGATCAGTATCTCAAACCCTCAGGATTGTCACACTTATCCAGAGTTGAAGCGGAAAATATATTCTGCATTGGCCGAAGGCGATGAGGGTGAACTGTCGATCGCAATTCCGAAGGAAGTTTCGCTTCGACAAACTGGTCATGCAAATCACTCGCTTGTGAATGGTCATCTCAGT
>MU172273.1:1731477-1772171 GCA_016695485.1 Suillus hirtellus | reverse complement strand
GACGCGTTCTACATATGCACTATGATTTCAGCTGTTGCTTGTGCAACTGTCTCGATTGCTCCTCCGGAACGTGGCGAGCTCCTTCGCGAAGAAGTTCGGTCGGAGCACACTACCGAGGACGCTAACTTGATGAAGCAGGCAATCGATGAGGTCAGCAGGTATCGGAGCATGGACAGACTCATCCCGTCACCGAAGAATGTAGTCACCACTGCTGTATTGGAAGTGAGTAGCTTCCTGCATCAGAGTGTATCCCTTGTTAAAGACTTTAATTTGACCTCAGTTTTACTTGATTCTTACTACCGCGAACCTCATCCCGAACGATCTCCGGGTCTTCTTCCCTCTTACCCGGTATGTTATAAAGGTCGTATATTCTACTTCATCTGATTGTCTCCCAGTGAAGGCAATTATACCCAAGTTCGTCTCGCTGCCTTCGATGGCCTTTTCATGTCCAAGTGGTACACGCCCGCCATCATGCGCTACGTATTGGCCATCATGGCAAATGACCCATCTCGCGTGGTCCGGAGACATGTGGCCCGTAGTGCATGTCAAAGCTTAGCTCTCTTGGTGTCCATGGGGGAGATGAAGAACTCCATCAAGGATACAGAATCGCTGCTTATCGAGGAAGATGGCTCTCTGCCAGAGAAGTCAAAAGAAGCGAAGAAGAGCGAGGTCGACATGATGATCAAGGTTCTCAGGAAAGACAGAGAAATCGGCAAAAATGAGGTGTTACGGGAGTTCCTGATGTCTATTGCTCTGTAAGTTGTCCGAGATGATTTTGTGCGACTGTTCGTTCATCATAACAACCGGTCTCAAGCGCGCCGGATATTGACCAGGAAGTTCGTTGGGGTATCATCAAACTGGCTGACATCGTCCTTCGGGGAGTTGAAGAGACTCCACCGAAGGTTACTATTCATCTGCCTCCTACCCCTGTGACTGAAGTCCCGCCCTCGCTTCCGGCGGTGAAAGTGCTGCCAAAGGCCTCGCGCCCTCTCAAGTCCGGGGGACCACCTACTCGGGTGCCTGCTGTTGTATCTGCTGCCCCTAAGCTCAAAATCATGCCTGGTGGTGCTCAAGCCCGAAGTTCTAGTTCATCTGCCACTGCACCCGCTGTTCCAACGCCTCCGGTTCTCACTAGCTCCATGGCTCCGCCTCCGGTTCCTGCGAAAGCCAAAAGCAAACCCAAGCCAAAGCTTATGAATGGTGTTAGGCCCCCTCACATTCCGAAGGCACAGTCGTCTGGAATGAGCTTGAATGATTTGCGTGCAAGCCGTAATGCACTCAAGAAACTCAAGATGCATAAGAGCGCAGTGCTTTTCATGCAACCAGTGGATCCTGTTCGAGACCATGCTCCAAAGTTTGTATCTTGATAATAATCTTTGACTTTTTTGACCTAGTAATATAGCTATTACGAGGTCATCAAGAATCCTATGGACCTCAGCACCATGGGCGCCAAAGTTGAGGCGGGCATGTACAAGGACCGTTTTGCCTTCGAGGCAGAATTTCGTCTCATGATAGCAAATGCGAAGCAGTACAACCCTTCCGGAACGTACGCCCACACTGAAGCGATTTTCTTGGAGACGTTCTTTGAAAAACGTGAGTCCAATGGCAGTGAATCATCGGGTTTTTTTTTACCTTTTCCCAGTTTGGAACCGCATTCAGAAGACTCTCGAAGCTGCTAGCAAGAATGCAGAACCTGCGCCTGACAACTTGCCCACTATCATAGTGAAGAAACCTGGAACTGCTGTGTCAATACCTCCTGCGGTCTCACCACCGCCACCACCGCAAGCAGAATCTGAGGCTCCAGCACGTCCGATTATCAAGCTCAAGGTCGGTGGTCCACAAGTCAAGACACCGCAACCAGAGCCCTCGAAGAAGGCGGCAGAGCCTAAGGCTTTACAGAAACCCAAACAATCTCGCAAGCCCAAAGTCGTTGACGAGGCACCTCCGCCTTACGTTGATGACGGATCCCATGACCTGTTGCAAGAAGTAATCGCTATTGAGCGAGAGAAAGACGAGGAGAAGCGTACCCGGAAAACCAAGGATCCCGTTCGGGAATCACCTCCCCCTGCAAGACCTTCTGGCAGTGGACCACCTGGAAAACGCAGAAAGACGAGTGCTGACGACAATGGTGGCGAGATACTGATGTTAGCCCCGTCCCTCTCTAGGAAGGAAAAGCCTGGCGCTCCCTCTTTGAGCTCTGGCACTCCAGCTGCGGAGCCGTCCGTTACGCCTGCACCTGCGCCTGCTCCTAAAGTGTCTCTTGGCAAACCAAAGAAAGAGAAAGTTGCAAATCTTCGTGATTCAGAATCTGCCTCCGAACCTCTGCGCACCTCCACCAAAGGTAAAGAGAGAGAAGTTGTACCTAGCATTACCCCAACGCCATCAAAGCCTCGCAAGATGCAGGCGTCAGCTCCACTCAATGAGAAGAAGTGTCGAGAAATTTTGAAGGTTATTCTTAGGGTGCCAGAGAGCGTTATATTCGCTCAGCCTGTAGACCCTGAGAGAGATGGATGTCCCACGTTTGTGACATCTTGCATTATCACAGCTAACGCTGATATTGGTATTGGTATAGGTACTACGAAGAGATCAAACACCCGATGGACTTTGGTACTATGACCCAACGTTTGAACGAGGGCAAGTACTCAACCATGGAGGACTTTCAAAAAGATGTCGAGTTGGTGTTAAGCAACTGCCGAAAATTCAACCCACCCACTACCTACCCTGTCAACTGTGCGGATGTGGTGGAGAAAGTCTTCAAGAAAGAATGGGCGAAGTTGATAGAGAGGAAGCTTTCATGGACGGAGAAGAGGAGCTTACAAACGCTGATGACTCAATTAGTGAAGGAGGACGTGTAAGTTTTTACTCCATCTATGGTGGTTCAAATACACTAACTTTACCACAGCTCTTGGGTGTTCCGAGAACCTGTCGATCCTGTCCTATTGGGCATCCCGACGTATTTTGACGTCATACCAAAAAGGGATGCAAGGGACTTGAAAACGATCCGCCAGAAGCTGGACACTGATAAGTACGACTCGACTGATGCATTTGAGGCAGATATCAACCTTATGATCCAAAACGCTATCACCTTCAATGGCGCGGACTCTGAGGTTGGGTATATCGCGGTGGCCTTACGTGACCGGGTCAAGGAGCTGTTTGGTGGAGCCAAGGCGAGTACAGGGACCAAGAAACGCAAGGATGGTGAGAAAGGGACACCTCAGCCCTCAAAGAAGATGAAGATTGGCTGAGCATCGTATGTTAAATTACTACAAGTCAACAAATAATCCATTTGTATCTATTATTACTCGCTATTCTTTGCTATGTAATTGCTGTCGCAGTAGCTATGTACATGTCGAACCTTGACCGAAAATGTTGTTGAAATCATCGATTTCCAGCTTCCATGTCTCCAGTAGTCAAAGGTAAGACAGTCAATATCTCTTTGTGTACGAGTCCTCAATCTATAATCCTCGATCTATGACTTTCAGGGCGTCGCAATATGAATACCAATTCCTCCAGGTTCGAACGTTATACCGGTAAGATTGCCAGAGGCGGTGGGGATCTCGTAGATAGAAACTACGCGTTGTACCTGTTTTGTCGCGTTGGTGATCCAGCCCAATCCCATTTCTTGGTAGGGTGCGTAAACCTGCGTGCTGTTCATGTTGACAACGACGAGTAAGTATGAAGTGCCATTGTACCAGACACCAGCATCCACGCCCTGGTAGTTGTAGTTGGTAGATGTAGCGTTCGGGTCGACCAAGAAGGGTTGAACGTATTTTTGGATGAGAACAGTGAGGGCAGATGCCGTCCCCTCGATTGACGTTTCATTGTTAGTTGTGGTCGGGTATTGGTAAGACTTGGAACCTAGGCGATGGAACTTAGTTTTGTTCATATGCGCGGCATCAGCATGAACTTACCTATAGCACCATGGCTGAAGGAAGTGAATCCCATAGCAGCCCATTGGATGCCAGTGGGTGTCGTGTTCCAGTACCTGTAATGAGGGTCAAGACAGAGGTCGTGTTGGCGACTCAAGGTGACTTACGCGGCGCTACCGAAAGCCTGGGGTGTGGTCCACACAGACTTAGTGCGGTCAAAGCCCAGGATGTTGAGTCTGTCTTTGAAGGTCTGGACGCGGGCCTTAACATCCCACATCTGCCCTTGGCAGTTGTCGCAACCACAGTGACCGAAGTCGGGGGTACACTCTGTATTCCACACAGGAGACCATGTCGCATTGATACCAATAGGATAAGCATCCTACACCAGAGTTAGCAGTGCAAGTGATAAGAATATTGTGAGTAGCTCGCCTGCAGAACGATATCAGCTCCCTTGACGTAAGGCGAGAAGTTGTAGTCTTGGCAATTGAGAACGATAGAGACAGGATGATATCCATCAATTTCGTAAATTAAGTCATACGTTGCCTGCGCCGCATTTTGGGGATCAGAGTTGCCATCGGGCTCGTGTGCAGTCTCCCAGTTCAATAGGTTGGGAATCGAAGCGTAGGTGTTCACTTGTTGGGCGACGGTACTCAAGTTTTGGTAGTTCCTGAATGGAAAGATATCAATGGTCATGAGATGAGGTGATAAAGTCTGACATACGATCGCATATCATAAACAATGTACATGCCGACACTGATGGTCCTCTCGATAACTTGTTGAAAAATAGTGAGGTTATCATAAGGAGGAATCGGGTGAAGCTATGGAGCAGACGATCAGCATAAGACGTATGAGATCATCAAAAATCATACAGTGTTGAACCTGGATAAATAATTGAATGATTGTTTAATAAGTGGTGGCAATGAAGAACGAACCCATCATCTTTGAGCTGGTCGATCATAGATAAATTTGTCGCCAGATACTCGTCAAAATTTATGTAGAATCCTTGAGGCACGAAGGGCGCAAATGCTCCACCATTGCCACTTGCAGGCCTCACCCAGAGTGCACCAGTGCGCAAGTCAGTCTTCGTGACAGAAGCATTCGTGTCAGGGAGATATAAAAGGGATGAGCTAGTATCGAATATCTGCACGTTTGCAGGCTGGGACCCCGAAGACGAAGGAGTGGAATATGTAGCAGAACAAGTGACATTATATGCGGTCTTCTGAGCGGCAAGTGTGCTGATATCTACGGGAATTTGAATACCGGTAGCGTTCAGAGGAACGTTTGCGGTAGTGTGGATGGAGCCCACACTGATAGTGACACTGAGGCTTCCTAGGCCAGTGGATCCGCCAGAAGAGCCCGAATTGGAAGAAAGTGAGATGGGCTCAGCGCCGGCGATCCAATCATAAACTATTGGTGTGTCGACTATAAATGCTGCACTTTTCGCATCCTCCTCGAGGTATGGACGGAAGACAGGGGCACAGCGGAACGACAGAAGCGGTTCAGCACTTCGTGTGGGCAAGATAAATTGTCCGCCAGGGGGCACCACAGATTGATTTGCCATATAGTTCTTTCCGCACCTAGAAATATTGAGGAATAAATAAGCAGGGCGCATGATCGAAATCATACGTACCATGTCTGAGCGAGTGAGCCTCGAACCAGGCTGGCGGCGACAACCATGGCCGTGAAGCCTTTGTTGTACCTCATTTTGCGTCTCTTCTCAGGCTGGTGGAGGATTTGCCGATAAGATCGAAGGAATGTGATGGTGTGGGGATCCCACTGGCCAGATCATCGCAACTTATACGACGTCCTAGCTGTCTACTAAGGTCACCGTGAGCAACAGGCTGCGCAGCAGGCTCTGCGTTTAGACCACTATTACTAGTGTACTTACGGTATCATTATCCCCATAGCTGTGAATCGCGACACTTCAGTCCGGTTAAGACGGTTCTAGCGTTCAAAATCGCACTAGTGTCTCTGGTATGAGCGCTATGCTGAGGTAACGTGCACATTGTAGACCTGAAGGGGCAAGCGCAAATAGCTGATTTGAAACAAGCAGTGCAACGTTGATGTGACGATATCAAATGAAAATCAACTAGTGTAATATGCACATTGCATTTAGCGAAAATAAAGAGGCACACCAGGCTCCTTCCCACCGCTGTGTCGAGGGAGAGAGGGCGGCACATGTATACCAAAATGAAGACTTGATTCAAAAACCACGTGCTCAATGCCAAATTTCATAGCTGTGTCGAGAGAGAGGGAAATAAAGTTATAGCGGGAGTTAAAATTGTGCACGTGGATTTTGCATGACACAAATTGCCCCATGATAGTAGTTTGTCCCATAGCGGTGGGAAGGAGCCTGGAGGCACACGCGATCGAGGCCCAAGCTTAAAGCGCTCAGCGCTCAAGAGTGGGTGACCGTGACGTCGCTACAAATGCGCTGCACGACATAACGGGGTGGCATAGTCGGGATGCGTTGTAGGGGCACTGGGAGAAGCCACGAACGGCTATAATGGTTCCTCAGGGCTCTTGAACTTGAAAGTACCGCGGTCGAACGGACACGATCACATGTCACGCATCCCAATTGCATAGAACTATCCGTTAAGACAATTAATGGCGAAAGCGCGTCACGGTGGGTGCCGAGTAAGCTGTGGCGGTAGACCTTGGATAGTTTACACTTCTTAGTGACATGTGACCCCTACCAGATACTTGCGATGCATTCAATCATGTCAAGCATGTCACGCATAAGTCTCTGTAAAGTTCTTCACTGCGTTCGTTGACGGATGATGATGTTCTGCGTTACATTAGCAACGAACCATGACTCAGAGCACCCCGAGACCGGGAACCTGGGGTGAAGAGTTCCGATGTGCGCGAATCTGGGGGACTGTTTGAGTGGGCGCATCTGGCTTATGCTCGCGTCAAGGACATGAACCATGCTGGACTGACATCAACTCCGTCGGTCGACTTTGCCAAGAGAGGGCTACAGACACCAAACCTGTCAGATGATGTTTCAGCGATTGAAAACACGCGCGTTACATACTGGAGCCCCGCACATGTACCAGAAAACATCAACTGTAAGTTGTGCATAACAGGATTTAGTGTAAGTTTTTATCAATGTCGGAGCCGGTGTAGACTCTTGACATGAAAGATAATCCAAGATTGATTCCAATCTACTGCTCCGTGTCTGAGTCAGCCCAAGAGGCTGCAGCAACGAAACCAATCATGACGCACTTTTCATGGGGCAAGAAATTTGTTGCTGAGAGAAGTGTAGATGCCAGATATGGACGATGTGTTCAGAGGGGTCCTGCAGAGGTTCTACTAGTTCTTGAGGTTGGAGATCCAAGTGGAAAGACTCAGTCCGTGCTCAAGTGGAAGATGCATGAAAACGCCCCTGCAGTGGGACTCAAGTGACCGTACAAGTTCTGTACAAGTTCTGGAACTCAGTGGTGAGTAAAGTACAGTACTCATGATTTTGTGCAAGCAGGTGGGAGTGATGCGGTCAAGGGACTCTCGGAGAGGGTATCATCTGACATGCTTGCGAGCTGTGTGCGTCAAGAAGCGAAATGAGAAAGAATTACATTGACACTATGTTCTTTATTTCGCGCACCTGATCTTTTAGGTGACCAGCACGCAGTGCGATGACATAGAGAACAGGCGCGGACAAAGCAGACAAATTTTCTGCATAAGAAGCATCAGTGTAAGAAAACCATCAATGATCATCATTTAGTCTGGACATCATGCGTTGAAGGCCGCAGTTGGGAGGGGAGAGCTTTGTTGAGCAGCTTCTTGATAATTTGAATACACCACAGTGCACATATGCAGCAGACTCAAAAGGCCCGAGTGAAAATCATTGAAATGTCGTGCAGACGAACAGACAGACCTCCCCATCGAAAACTACAGCCACTGTGATGGATTCACACATTTGAAACATAGGCTGCTACTATGGGAGGCGAGAGATGACTGTAACCAACAGCAAAAAATTCGGCAATTGCATATACAAATTCATGATATTGTAGGTAGTACAGGGCAAGAGGATAGGTTTGTGTGCCATGAAGGATGTTGTGAGGTGGGCAATCTTTAGCATCGAGTACTCGAGGTGCCATATATACTGGGGTGTTTCGAGAGAAACACAATCATTCTGATAAAACAAGCACGCAGAGCTGTAGAGGACAGACTTCGAATTCCTTGACGAGTATATTCACAATAACAATGACGACCATTATCGTCTATTGTTGTATGTACCTGTGTCGATGAATTAAATCAGCATCATTTCCGTTCGAAAGTGTTCCCACGCATCGAGGTGTAGGATTTGGATCCGTCCTCCCACGAAGTCGGGGATTCGCGCCGATCCGGCAATTGTGCTAAACAAGCACAATGTCTGTGTAATTAGTAGAAAACCCGGTCATGATCACGAATACGAATTGCCCCATTCTCCTTTCGATATGACAGTCCTGCCCGTTTGGTTTCGAACCTGGCTACCAACTGCCAGCTTTACGCTTGGCTTCTTAATACTTGCCAGCCTCGGGTTTGGTTTGACATCGGCACAAAAAGCGACGGTTTGCAAAAAAAAAATACACGATAAGCACGAGTTCGTTTTTCCATGCATTAATATCTCATGCAATTTTACTGAGTACCTGCGGATTATTAGTCTGCCCGACCTCACTAAGCAAATAAGCGAGGAATCATCCCGATATCCTGTCGCTCATGGCAGCTTTGGGGATGTCTGGAAGTGCATACGTAAGCACCCTCGGGGCACGACAGAGGCGCGTAGCTCCTTCAAGTTTACGCCTGTTAATATGCGCTCATACTGTCTCCCTATATATCAGGTTGCAGTAAAGTGTGTGCGACTCCAAAGTCCGGACGATAGCTTCAGGACAAAAATCACCCAGGTTTCAGTGGCTCCGCGCGCTAGTACCACGTGTTCATCTACTAATGCACGACACAGAGGCTCGAACACGATTTGCAGCGGAACGTCAGGCTAGATCACGCCAATCTGTTACCTTTGCTGGGAATTACTGAAGGGTTTGGTCCTCTGCCTGCTATCGTCTCCCCATGGATGCCCAAAGGCTCACTTACCATGTTTCTGGAACGTGATTCCGAACAACTCATTCCCATCCGGATGTTGCAAATCGTGGGTCTTTCTTCCTCGTATGACTCACATCCTAATCTTTGTTGTTACAGCTCAAAGATGTCGCTTCTGCTCTTCAGTACTGTACGTGACAAACGTCAGTGTTCTACGCAAAGCTAACGTGGATATTAGTGCACTCCAAGGACATAGTACATGGTAATCTCACCGGCGTGAGTACTACAGACACCTTCAAAACAATTATTGACGCAACTCAGAACAATATTCTTATCAATGAGAACGACGAAGCCTTCGTGGCTGACTACGGAATTCACATTTTTTGTATCGAGTTCCATGACACGTCATATATCAGAAGCAATGTGCGATGGGCTGCACCTGAAAACTTCCAAGTGCCTGAAGATGACGAGTCAATAAGCTCGCTCCGATTGGCATCAGACATCTATTCTTTCGGGTGTATCATGTTGCAGGTTTGTGGGCAGATCTTGGCACCATGCAAACTGATGATCAATATCTTCGTAGGTCTTCACAGGAAGAATTCCGTATTCCGAATTTCGAAATGACTATGAAGTTCCTGTGAAGATACTCAGAGGTCGAAAGCCTGCTCGACCAGTGATTCCGTCCATTGCGGACACACTATGGGATTTCATACAGAAGTGCTGGCTTGATGAGCCGGAACAAAGGCCTTCAGCCCGGGAAGTCCTGATATTCATACAGGAACAGCTGAGACTGCTGGAGGAGAGCTCCTGACCCTCATGCAACTCGTGATGCTATGGCGGTTTCCTGGGTTGTATTCTGGTACTAGTATTTCGGGTCACAGCTAGTCTCATTGTGTCATATACCATCACACGTTAGCAGAAAGTGCATGAGTCATACCTTACGTAGATGTCAAATTATATCTTACTCCTTATTGGCACTGAATGCAAGGACATCTTCAAAGGAGAGCGTCGCCAGTAAGTCATGGCTAGCTAGGGCTTTGGATATGGTGGACGGTGTGAACATACACAATAAATTAGTTACCTTGTACTTTCAATGTCCGACGTGCCGTCTGTAAGCTACCAGCTTTGCCGCCGTTCTTGCCGTAGCGGAGTTTTAGATTTTTTTTTGAGAGGCCCCATTAATGATCCAGCACGAGTCGCGGATTGAAGAAGCCCCTGCTGGAATTCAAGGAAGCTCGTATAAAAGCTATAGGGCAGCAGCAAAGGCTCACCAGGTGAGATGTGGGACAATCTGT
The DNA here is from genome assembly GCA_016695485.1 of Suillus hirtellus. Lineage (NCBI taxonomy): Eukaryota > Fungi > Basidiomycota > Agaricomycetes > Boletales > Suillaceae > Suillus > Suillus hirtellus. The sequence goes on along the minus strand of MU172273.1, from coordinate 1,761,991 downwards.
GCTTCGATGGACTGGCATATTTAACAAGACCTCACATCTTTTGTTTAGGTTTCTTTCCAGGCTCTACATGATCGTGCAATCGGGCACCACAAAGTGCTGCCAGGAAGCGCCAACTGTCAAGCCCGTCAGACTCACAGGAAGCTGCATTGCTGATTGGTGCCGCCTCAACTCAGGTTTTACCACTCCTCTCTATGCTCGTGCTTTGCGGACTCGTGTCCACCTACTTACATTTGTACCAGTTCATAATACACATTCAATAAAACCTTTTGACATAATTGTTTAACTTTTCGTTAGAGTAATGAAGGCTATGAGGCCCGTGCACTTGAACTTTGAAGGCGCTGATACTGGATGCCGAGTGAAAACTTGTTTCGGCGGATGTGACATTGTGTGACTGTCCAAACCGGTGATTGACCGAAGTTGTGATAAACCGACAGTATAAGACGGCAACCACTGTTGCTAGGAAACTAATCCGGTGCTTTTCCCAAGCTTTTCCTATCAATATGCTGATTCCTCTGAAGAATCTTGCACGACAAGTGAACCTTTACGTTCGACCCAGCTCATCCTCCGCATCTGATCCTCTGTCTTCTTCTGATGAGCCCTCCGTTGTCTGTACCTCCGAAGACGGGGAAAGCAGGCGCGGTTCCATCTCTGAAGGGGCCTCGCAACTTATTCATCTAATTCCGGCCGCAGCTACTCAGACATCAACGTATGGTTCGTTCGTTGTGGACACAAGCATTACTGGCAGGCAAACCTGTTTTCCAACTGCTTCGGGTGGACTTGGAGATGTTTACAGATGTATATTGAAGAGGGGCACGAGTCTGGAAGAGGTGTGCCACACATTGATCCTCTCCATACTGACGTTCACCTATGCTCAGGTTGCAGTCAAATATCCACGATTTCCAAGTCTCACGGACGCCGACATTGCTAAAATAAATCGTGTATGTTTGGGTAGCCTCTGAATCTCTCGCGTGTCTGAACTTCATTTTTTTTGGATGACAGAATATCGACCGCGAAATCGAGATCTGGACCAGATTGAATCATCGGTATGTATTGTGCCTGCATGGCACCGCAACAGGTTTTGGTCCATTTCGATCATTGGTTTCCCCCTGGATGCCGAACGGGACATTGAACTCCTATCTTACTCGTGTATATGAATCCCTCACGAGGATGGACAGGCTTCGCATTGTAGGTTTCTCTTTTGACGCCGATCACTGAAGCTTATTATTTCTCAAAGCTTGAACAGATCACTGAAGGGCTCAAATATCGTAAGTAACGGACTGGCTTGGAAACGACCGGTTTAACTGTATGCTGCGGACAGTCCACGACAATGACGTGATCCACGGCGATCTGACCAGTGTAGGTTTAACTACATTATGCGTTTCGTGAACCACTGACCATTATCATAGAACAATGTCTTCATTGCTGCCGATGGATCCCCGCGCCTTGCAGACTTCGGTGTTTCGAATATCATGATAGCGTCCAACCCGGCATTCAACTACCAAAGTGGCGCAGTTCGTTGGGCAGCTCCAGAGCTCATTGATCTTTCGGAAGATGAACCCGTGCGATGTGCCACCAAATCCAGTGATATATATGCTCTTGGGTGCATTATGCTTCAGGTCAGCGTCTCATTTACGTTTGTTTATGACGCTGACGCGGTACCCGCAGGTATCATACGGCAAAGCACCCTACTGGTGGATCAAGAATTCCATGCAAGTCATAGCGTCAAAGTACAAAGGCCATGAGCCCATTCGTCAAGACATCATGCAACTTCAGGCACATGATCTGGATTTTATGCGGCGGTGCTGGTCAATCAAGAGGAATGATCGTCCATTGGTGGGGCAGGCACTGGACTTTGTCGAGAGAGCTATCGGGGCATCCACATAATGTCATCGTTCGGAACTGGTGTCTTTTTTACTCTGGCTGTCTCACTCGCATAGTATAGTGTTCAAGTATGATATATGACCCTGCCGATCGGAATTTTTGTTTGGCTCTAAGGCACGGTGGGACTTTGAACTTAACACCTGAAGAATTGAGCACGTCTGGTACAAAGTGATATGAAATAACAAACTAGCAGAAACGGCCACAGGACCAAGACGGAAATTCAGTCCTCAGCATATCCCGGCTGTTTCGAGCACAGAGCTTGCAGCTGGGAGAGTTTATATATTATTATGTTGGAGAGCCACAGTCGACTGGCAGCGATATTCTAAAGATTTTCCTCAGATTCCGGCCACTGGCTGGTAATAGAGTAGGTTCATCTCTGATGACGTGCACTTGAAAGGCTTAAAGTTAACGTTGACACTTGACTGTGTGCATACGGGTAAGATGACAACGATACTATACGATGATGAGGACAGACGGCAATCTGGGACGTCTGCAGTCTTCAACTGATATATGCTCATACTTTCCGGACGAAATCAGAATTGAAATAAATGAAATACACGGATTGGTGGAGACATTGGTTACTGGCAGTCCCCAGTCCTTGAAACACCGCTGTTACACAGGTGTCTCTTCACTTGCTGTACATCTGATTATCTAATAGGGATGTTCAATTAGGAATCATTAATCAAGTTTCAAGGCTTGAGGCGGACATTCAATATTCAATATTCCCCCGTGCCCCACCAGCTCCACAACACCAAAGGTGGTCTGTACTGATTCGTGGCTTCATCTACCCTCGCACCTACTAAATCGCTCTTCTCGACACAGCGGTAGGGAGGCACTTACTAGAAATCTGTAACCCCACATTCGAATCACAAGAAGTAATCATGATACCGGAGTTCGATATTCCGTGCGGGTTTGTTAGATTTCTTCCTGATAGTTCCTTGAATTGCTGAGCATACGTCTCAGTTGCATCCCTGATCTCACTGAGCAAATAATCAGGGTCACAGATACAGTCGCAAGGGGTGTTTTTGCGGATATCTACAAGTGCTGGTGGAACTTACCATCTGAATCTTCCCAAGTATGTCTATACTGATGTCGGTCAACCAGCATAAGCTCATAATTATAAACATGATATCAGCAGGTGGCAATCAAGGTTGTTAAGGTGCAGCATGATCTGAGCAATCTGGATGCGGCAGGCAATGGTTTAAGACGGGAAATCAAGGTATGGGCAAGACTTCAGAACGACCATATTTTGCCTTTGCTGGGGCTCGTTCGAGGATACGCTGGGCCTGGCCCATTGCCTGCTCTGGTCTCACCTTGGATGGACAATGGAAATTTAATCGACTTTTTGTACAACCGTTATGGTATATTGAAGCGCCGAGAGCATCTTCACCTGGTGGGTTTCTGTTCTTATGATTGTCCCATATAAAATGAGCTTATTTATACCTAGCTGAAAGATATTGCTTCGGCGCTGCAGTACTGTATGTCACTTCTCATAAGAATTTGTTGGTCACTCTCAAGTTTCTTTTTTTGTTATAGTGCATGCCATCGCAGTGGTTCATGGAGATCTAAGCGGTGTGAGTCTTGCTGAAATTTGACTATCTGCTTATTAATGTGCCTATGTCAGCATAACATTTTGGTCGACTCACATGGACGTGCTTTTGTAACGGATGTCGGGATTTCCATGATGCTTGATGACATCGCGGAATCGGAGCCGTCCCGTCGAGGTGCTATTTCCTGGACCGCTCCCGAGTTGGCGGACCATAAAGAGAACATGCTTCCCACATCCAAGAGCGATGTATGGTCTTTCGGATGTAACATGATCCATGTAACTATTCACCTTGTCGTTGAATGTTCACACCAATATCTGACAGCGATCTTAGGTCCTTTCTGGGCAGCTACCTTGGTCGGAAACTCGGCCACATTTCGTTCTCTCTCATCTACTTAATCAGCATGTACCACCACTCCCACAAAACATTAGCGATCGAGATTTGTATTTTCTCCGGCAGTGCTTATCTCTTCGACCAGCAGATCGCCCTTCCGCAGATCAGATACTAGCCTTTGTGCGCGAAGAATTCTTGTATGATATACCCAGAGTGCCACGGATCGTGGAAGCTACTGCGGTTTGTCCACTTAAATCATGTTCGTGCACAGGCTGATTTCATACTAGCATAATTCTCGCAATGGCATTATTGACGTCATGTCCGAGTTCAAACGCCGTGTTTCGGATCAGGTTCCATCACATCTGATCTATATACCAGACATGAAATTGATCTCGCGGGACGAGCTCGTTTCAGTACTGAAACCAGATATGATTACGGAAGAGGACATTTCCAAGCATGAGGGATGGTCGAGGCAGTTCATCATAGAGTCGAAGTTGGTCCCAAACCTTCTCAAATACGCTATTCTATCACACCGATGGGGAGAATCGGAGCTGACCTTCCAACACGCGAAGTCAAGAATATATGAAGGGGCAGGTTACGAGAAGTTGCGCAAGTTCTGCGAAAAAGCGAAGGAGCATGGTTGTCTTCTTGCATGGTCTGATACTTGCTGCATCAACAAAGAAAGCAGCTCGGAGCTCGATGAAGCCATCCGCTCGATGTACAGATGGTATCGCGATGCTTACATATGCATTGTGCACCTGGCTCAATCGCAATCATTGGAGACGCTGGGGAGCGACGAGTGGATCCTTCGTGGTTGGACGTTGCAGGAGCTACTTGCACCTCTCAGGATGAAGTTTTATGGTTCTAGGTGGATACCCCTCACGAAGCACGAAAACGACAAGGATGACGCGGCGGTTGTTTTGACTCTTTCCCGAGTTACAAAAATACCTCCGAATGACCTGCGCGACTTTCGCCCTGGGCCAAATCGTGCCTGGGAGAAGATGACCTGGGCGGCGAGACGGAAGACAACCCGGATTGAAGATATCGCATACTCTCTCACCGGTATCTTCGACATCACCATGCCGATCGCATATGGAGAAGGAGATCGAGCATTTAAACGATTTATGGCAGAACTTATTCAGAACTGCCAGGAATGGCAAATTCTCGTGTGGGCCGGGGGTCTCCGAGGTCATCCAACAGACCCTGCCTGTTATTATGCCACAAACGAGGCGGTGACGGGGATGCTGAAAAATCGCCAAATCTCGTGGTGGGGAGAGGGTCGTGGTGATTCCGATTTCTCGATCACAAAGCGTGGCGTGCAGGTTCGCCTACTCATGGTTCCTACCTTCGTTAACCAGAGCCTTGAGCAATCAACGTTCCTTTGCCGAACTGCAGGTCGACTCGAGGCGTCACCGCTCGAGAAGTTGGTGGTGCCGTTTCATTTCTTTCCACCAACATCCACAAAAGAGTGGGCAATCGGGGTCGTTAACTACCATGACCATCGCGATTCCGACAAAGGGAAATTAAAACGGGGACAAAGTTACATATGTTTCCTCTTGACTCGGTCTCGTCGCCCTGGCATGGACACCATGCGCAATCACTGGAGGAGGGAGGTTACGGAGGAGATACTGACTGTTTCATGTGCAAATGATCTGGAACAAATTTTAGAGACTGTCTGGTTGTAGGTGATGAAAATAGCGGTCAAGGATTTCCGCTAATGAAGTGATGGACCTACAGATCATTAGTAGGATATTTTGAACTATGAAGTCTTTCATAGCCAGCGGAAGCACAGTAGCAGAATATGGTATTGTAACACTTGACTATTACAGAATCAAATTATCATGACTTGTAGTAGGCTATAGTACTAAGTCATTAGAGTTAGATTAGATTTTGAATGTTGGCTCATGGAACTATTCAATTTTAGACCTGACTTCGCTTCCTAATGCAGTGGTCAATTGATTGATTGTTCACTGTTACCAGTGGTGATTGGTCTAGCGATGAGAGCTTTCGGGCAGACTTTGGACGGAGCTAGATAGAATATTATTATCTCAGTCTCGAGGTAAAGGAATATCATATGTAAGGTAGCGGGCTTGAGAATTCGACGAACATCACGTGCATGTGACCAGGTGTGATGCTGTATGGATAAGTATCTAAAAAGTTTGCCGAACTCATGCTGAAGCATGCTAAGTTAAGTGAAGGATTGTACAATGAAAGGCTTAAGTAGATTAAGAGCAAGTATTAATTGAATTTGAACACTAGCAGAGGATGTGAATTAATATGTTGAAGGGAGTGCATGACAATCAAACTCATCCAGAATGGTTTGTGGGAGAACATGATGGCCATGGTATTGTTTTATTGCCCATGTGGCTTGTGTGCCATTCAAGCCTTTTTGATAAGCATCAATAAATCTTGCGGATCTCATAGTGAAGCTGAAGATTGGTCAGCTAATTTCAAGTGGGACAAAAAGCACTCACTGTTGCATTGACTCCATTGGGATGGCATCAAGTGATTTGATAACATTGCATTTGAGAACTTCTTCTGATGAAGACTGGTCCTTCATTTGATACAGCTGTTTTGCAAAACCCCAACATTGTTCTATAAAATTAAGTTCGCAATGAAACTTAGGCAAGAAGATGACATCAAAACTTTGTGCATGATATGAGGTTTCCAGATGTGACTCAACATTGACAAATTCTGGTTGAATATACATCAACTGACAACAGCAACAAACACCTCTGCTATCAGTTGAACACTTGAAATCCTTGCATTCAGCACAGAGCTTGGGGGCATTGACATAGCCATGCTTGACTAAAATCTGGGCCATGCCTTTGAAAAATCTGGCTTTTGGATGACCATTGGGAAAATACAGAGATTGAGGATTGCCATTTGGGAGCCTCACTTTGGCCATGGGAATTTTTTCCTTCAATGGTTTTCTGTCAGGCCTGAGAACAATGTTACCATTGGCATCCTTGATTGTCTGTGGTACCCCCCAAGTTGCAGAGGGGCTTTTTGGTGTGAAGAAATAATAGTTGCTAGCCAACAAGCAAGCTAGAGCACTATTAAAATCCTACAGAGTGTGGGTGTGTTATATCGACCCAAGAGGATTGCTATGAAGCTCTTCCTTCAAGTAAAATGCGAAGGGAGTAGATGCGGAACACGGAAGAAGGAATGCGATGAACAGAAAGTGAAGCCGACGATAAGAGCGAAGGCGAGAGCGCGGGCCTGGTGAAAGTGCGATAGGAAATGAGCGGGAGCGAGAGGTTACTAGGTAATGCGCGGTTCTGCAGGTAGCAGCTAGGTATGGACGAGGGTTATGGCCAAGGTATAACTAGGTATGGGATGCTCAGTCTAAACCCATGTACGGTACGGATTAGCACAAAGCCTAGGTGAGGAACTTAGATGCGCATTCTCGGAGCAGTCGAGAAATGCGCAGGCTCAAGTAAAAGGGAGTCAAAGATTGTCAATTGATCAAAAATACTAAGAACGTCTAAGTGACTTCACGAAACAGGGGATAGCATCCAAGGGAAGGGAAGTGCTTTACTGTATGAAATGCGCGAGATTTTATCCTACTGCGTGAGTCTCCGGAACCTGTAGGCGAGACTTGTAGCAATGGAACGAGGCAGATAAGTAATATGTAATATGAACGCGCGCAGAATGAAATGCGCGGACACATGTAATAAGCCATACCACATTATTAGTCAACCTGAATAGAAATAAACACGCACCAGCGGAACTTGACAGACATGGAAGGACATGGACGGATGGAACGGAGAATCGGACCCGAGAATGGAAGACCATCGAATTGAGCGTGATCAAGGAAGACTCTTGACACAAGTATGAAAAGACACTTGTTCCCGCCCAGTGCGGGTCTGAGCATCACATCTGTGGGAGACTCAAATGCTAACCGTCCCTGGTTAGCGCATATGCAGAAAAATGGACTTCGCAAAATTTTCTTGTTCTAGGGAACACATGACCGTGAGACCATGGACAAGAATGCACCTTGTGGTCGCCAGATTTTAAGGTTTGTGGAGCGCCCGTCGGAAATTAAACTTCGGAACAATGAGAATAGAAGTGTGGGCACGTTGTGGACGTGATTGCGGTTCCCTATAAAACTTCCCTTTGCACTTCCATCTTATCTTTTCCTTCATCGATTAAACCATCATCATGCCTTTTTCCTTTGACAACATCGTCACTCCCCAGAGCGAGAAGCTCCAACAAACTTTTTCTAGCCTTTGGGCTCAACTGTCGTCTCTTGGCGACTCTATCCCTGACGATCACGTCGAACTGATGAAGGAGAAGGAGGAATGGTGCCACTCTTGGGAGCGCGTCATGGTGTGTCTGAATCTTTTCCTTTTGTCTTTGTTGGCTGACCGTGCATTTCTAGTGCGATCTTGACCAGTGCGCCATCGATGGAAAGACTTATGGTCTTTCCTTCCCTTTGAGCTCTGACGAAGCTGCAAAGGGACGCGCTGGTAGTGACCGTTTTGACTTCTTTCGCACGCAACTTCGTGCCAAGAGGATGGAAGCTGAGCGCCGTCTAGCCGAACGCGCCGAGGAAGACCGCTGCCGCGAGGAAGCCTTGGCCAAGGATGAAGACGCTCGCATGTCCTTCGGCGCCGACAACGAATGCACGGCCGAGGAAGAAGAGGCCTCCAAGGGCAATTCTGGCGAAAATGAGGTCGAGGAACAGGAGGAAGAAGAGGAGAACAGTGAGGATGAGGAGGAGGAGGAACCTCTGAAGCGCGCGCCCCCCAAGAAGGCCGCAGCTCCCGCTAAATGGGTGAGTGTTCTCCCTCAGTGTTCTTTCTGTTTGCTTATCCTTACACCCAGAAGACTCCTCGGATGAGCACTACTCCGGCGCTCATCGTTCACAAGGACCAATGCGAGTGCTGCATCAAGCAGGATGTCTGCTGCCAGGGCCCAGAAGGAATGGGTTGTCAAAACTGTAGGTCCACGCGCCAGGGCTGTAAGTTCTCCACATGGAAGGGCAAAGGTGAGTTTTTCCTTGTCTGAGACTCATTTTTCCTATGCTAACTCTTTTCCTAGGTCGCGCAATCAAGCCTTTGCCATGGCCGAAGGCTCGTACTGCGTCCACCGCAGAGTCAATGCCTTTTGCTGGACTCTCCAAAGAGGTCCTTATCTGCCGCCCACACACCACCATTGAGCTGTCCGACGAGGAGGAAGGCACGGCTACTCGCCCAACTGCAGGTAACAAGAGAGGAGAGGTAGAGGCTTTGGGAGATATAGAGGATGTGGATGCGGAGGATTTGGAGATAGAGGCTCTGATGCGCTCTGTTTACGCACAAATGGCCACCATCCAGGCCATGATGGGTAAGGTCCTGAATGATGTGGACTTACTTAACCTTTGCAACAAGAAGCAGCACCGCCGCACCTAGATTACTTTTCCTTTTCGTCTTTTCCTAGAGTCCCCGCGCGCCTTGTACAATTTAGCATAGACTCCAATACTGCGCTTGAATGATTATTTGTTTTGAGTTGTAGCACGGTTATGATCCTAAGTCTTGAGTCCAATGTCCATGTCCAATTCCAATGACCAATCCTAGTTCCACTGTGTGCCTAAGGGATAAGTAAGGTAAAATGAGCGCGTGCGCGCATTAGAAGATGAATCGAATAAACGGTACTGAGTTTTGCGAGATACCGCTCGTCTTGTCTTCTTCAGCGCGCACTTTCCAACCTCTATTCCTTTGGTTGCGGATACACATGGTCAAGTTCCTGTCATCAAAAGGGCACGGTGTGCTGCCTACACGTTTGAAGGAAATGTACAGTAATTAGTGAATGCGTGGTATAATCCAGTCCTTTGAACAATGTCTGTGTGTTGGCGATATGAAAAGTCTATGCGCAGAGTGCGTGTAACATAATTTGAGTAACGGAGGGAAAATGAGGGCACCGGTTGAATCCCGGAGTAAAACTGAGGCTATCGTACTATGTTTTTGTTTTTTGTGATCGGAACGGAAATGATTGGAATGAGTTTTTCAAGGAGATAGGGAGCACGCAGGTTCAAATGTCGTACTCGATCTCTTCGTCTTTGGGTTCTTCTATGTCTTCTGCAGCGATATTATTCAGTGCTTCATCGCCTAGACCTGTGATTCGTGTGACCGATAGTTTAGTTTCACTGCGCGGAAGATAAGGAATCAAGCGGAAAGCCGCATAGCAAAGCTTGGACACGGATCCGTCTACTTCTGCTAGGACATAAGACCTGCCTTTCATGCATCGCAATACTACCATAGGTCCAAGGTACCGTGGCTTCGTCTTTCGATTCAGCTTGTACTCAATTCTGGAGTTGTGCACTAGCACTAAGGTGCCCGGATCGAAGTCATAATCCTTGATTGAGTCGCGGAAGCGTTCTTCGAAATTTCAGATCGACTTATACCTAGCCTTCAATACTTTTTCCTTGATATTGTTGAGGTCTTCTTGATGCTTCTGAAGTTGACGCACGTGCCATGCAATAAGGTCCATCGTAGTAAATTTGCTTTGTCCGGGTAATGCTACTAGAAATGTCCCTTCAGAAAGGTCAAATGGAAAGATTGGTTCCATGCTGTGAACAGTGAAATAGGGCGTAAGACCTGTCGCGTGATGAACCATTACGTGTTTGGCCCAAAATACCGTATGCACGCATTGGTACCATCGGGACTTGTCCCCCTCGCAACTTTTCATGATGGCCTCCCGGACATCATAGTGATGCCTTTCCACTATACCATTGCCCTGTGAATTGTAAGGTGATATGCAGATAGGATGAATCCGATAGTGCATGGCTAACTTGTCAACGGCCGCTATGAACGCGGGCCCATTGTCAGTAACAATCTTGGTAACAGGTCCCCATCTGCAAAGGATTTCCTCAAAAATGAACGCGCCTAGGGATCTAGCATTTTCCTTTCACAACATACGCCATTCTGGGTATCCCATGAGCGCACAACGCGCTTGAACTATGCAATCAAATCCGCCTGCTTTGGGCATCATCATGCAATCAAGGTGTACTTTCCTGAAAATTCCGCCCGGAATGGGCATGGTTGGAGGTATCTTGAGTTTTCGCAATTGTCGGATCTGGCATTCATGACACGTCCGGTTATACCACTTAATATCGTCAGTAATCATTGGCCACCAAAAATGTAAGAAAAGATGGGTTCAGATACTAAATACTCCCTTGTGTCTGAGATCATCATGCGCTTGCTTGATAATTTGAAAGCACCGTGCTTCCGGTACTATCAACTGGTGCTTGCCTTGAGAGTGCTTCCTCCATAGATTATTGTCGAATATGAAGAATTTCACCGCATACGACACAAAGGTTTCAAAACTTTCATCCGATAGGTCTGCGGGTCTTTTCTTGTGTTCTAGGAAACTCTTTACTTTGGTTAACCTTGCATCCTGCTCGCGCGCGACATCGGAGCGAGGAATGCGCGGTTCGCTGGCTTGCGAAGTGGAATCTAAGCATTCAATGATACAAGGTGAGTGGGTTAGCGTCGATGGTATGGGTACGAGATGTGGAACGCGGGTAATACAAACTCCCGCGGATTCGATGGTGTATACCCTATCGTTCAGAATCTCTACCGCAAAGGAGTACGAGCGGTCAAGCCAATCCTCGTGGTCATCATCCTCGGGTAAGTCATTATCAGCGTGCGGTCTCCTTGAGAGCCCGTCGGCTCCGGTATGCTTGGTCGTGGGTACGTGGATGAGCATAAAGGAAAATAAAAGAATATCTGCGATCCATCGATTGATGGTCGCATTTGGTTGAAGGTCCAGATTATTGATCATTCCTTTGACGTACTTCGCATCCACCTCGACCGTAAAGTTGGTAATGCCAAAGGTATAAACGCGTACCGCGCGGAGCGCGCGAAACAAACCGTACAGTTCCAACTTGGCCTGAGAGTAGCGACCTTCCACTTCCATGAGCGATATCGATCTGAAGCGACTTGGGTAGCGCTTCCCATTCTCCCTGACTTGCAGGAGGATGTAACCTATGGCGATGTTAGAGGTGTCAACTGCGAGAATGACTTCGCGTCCACAAGTATAGTCTATCGGAAGGAGTGCGGGAGACTCGGATACTAAGTCCTTCAGCGTCTGCATAGCTACCTGCTGTTCTTCGCCCCATATGAATGGTACATCTTTCCACGTGAGATTGGTGAGCGGCCGCGCTATCTTAGCAAAGTCTTGGATGAAAATGCGCAGGATTCCGCATGTTCCAAGAAAGCCGCGTACTTGCGTAACAGTACGGCATTCCGGCCAGTCGCAAATTTTTTGCACTTTTGAGTCCTCGGGTTCGCGCCTGTTAAAGGTACACTTGTGCCCTACTATGACAGTGGTAGGCGCAGCTAGAACAAATTTGGTAGCGGATATGGTTACCCCGATGTTCTCGAGCCTCTGTAAAATGCGATTAATAACCCCTAAGTGTTCCCATATGAATCTGCAGATGCCAGGATTTTTAGGGATGGTTTCGTATGAGCCATCAGCTCGTTGATACCGGGTCTTTACTGATTTGACCAGAACATCATCTATGAATGGAAATGTATGGTCAGGGATTTCGTCTTGTAAAATGAATGCGGTGTCACCTTGATATACTTGAACTGCATTTGCATGACCCTGCGGAAGCGTGGTTAACCGGTGCGGACCCAAAGGTGTTCCGAAGGTAGTAAGATTGCGCGAATCAATGTGCAACGCGCGCTGATCATATCCCACGTATAAATCAAGGAGACCAAATACCGCGCATCCAGCGAAGAGCGCGGCTAAATGTTTGACAAGCGGGGGAAGGGATGCATCCCGAATGGTTACTTTGTTTAGTGACTGGAGATTGTGCACTAAGCGCAACGACGTTCCGTCCTTCTTAACAACACAAAACCAGCTGGAGTGGTAAGCCACGGTCGAAGGTTCATATACTCCAGAATGGATTTTCTCTCTGATGATGCGGATGACTTGTCCATGAATCGCGGGTGGAATGGGAATGTTTCACTCAGACCAAGGGACGTGTGGAATGGTGGGGATTTTGTACGGAGGGAAATAGGTTTCATTGAGACGGCTGCGCTCGGTTGCATCCCATGCGAATGCTAATTCGTGAACCTGAATGAGCCAGCGTACTAGCTTAAGCTCATCTGGCCATAACCAATTAGTGGGGTCTAGGTCTAAGTTGTCCGTGCGTTCTTGAGTAAAGCAGACACCCGGAACAAAGTCGGGTGGATGGGTTGGCAGTGTAGGGATGCCGGCCAAAGGATTGTCGGGTAAGCGTTGTATTATTCTATATTCTGTGGGCATAGAAGTTTGTACTGTGTGGACCTTTTTTGCGACCGGCTTGTATGCCAGCGCGCGTCAGGTCTCATCAAAGGAATATACACTAGAAAATGTGTCGAGGGATACGTGGTTAATATCAGAGCGAGTAGAAACAAGACGAATATAGTCCGCTGAGTAACGTGGATCAGAATGAGGAAGCGAGGTATTAGTGCTTAGAGAAAGCAATTGGTGCACGGATAGCGCTAGACTAGGGTCAGCAATAGGTAAACTAAAGTTCAAAGTTTTAAGAGAGGTAAGTGGAAGAGAATCAGTCCTCGTGTCTCCCCGCGGGTCATGCGGATCATCGATACCTAAAAACCCTTCTTATGTGGGTTCAGAGGGCTATGCGCGCCACTCTCGCACCCCGGACATTTCTTCAGCCATTGATCTGTAGGTATGCGAATAACCTTAGCTGTGTTTGGGTCCATAAGAGTGATATCTTGCTCCCCACTCAGAAGATCCTCAGTCTTACAACTGGTCAACATAAAGAATGGCCGCCCTAGAAGAATTTCGAAGTTAGCGCATGGGACCACCTGTACCTGGAACAGCATCTCGCCCACGCCAAAGTCTAGTGGTAAGTTCTTGATGATGCCAAGCGTTTCATCGCGCGAAGTATTCACTGATTCCATCACTAGCTTATGATCAGGTCGAAGTGGAATCCCGCCAAGTGATTGCCAAACCGACTGCGGCATCACAATGCATTCCGTGCCTTGATCCAGCACGCAGGTCAGAACCTGGCCTAGGTGGGTTACCGCTTTCACGCAACATAGCGATTTGAAGTGTTCTGCTACTATGCGTCCATCGTCGCTCCTTCGCAGACATCCGTCGTAATGCCGCAGAATGTCCTCCGCCTCCGGCGTACTTGACAATTCATTGACTGAGAGCGCGCCTATGGTGACGCGCTTTGTCGTTGTCATGTCTTTGAACACCTTCTGGACGTCAGTGGATACAGTGATGAGATCGTGCATCGGAATGCTGATATTTGAATCAAGCATGCGATCTACTACACGCTTATCCATGTCCTTGTCTTCCAATGGGAAGGAATACTGGTATTGGGTTGAAGAGGGGTTGGCGGGCTGGGATGCCAACGAAGTTGCGTTTGCCGAGGATGAGGATGAGGCACCAGGCTCGCTTACTGCAGCCGCGGGCTTCGATACTGTAGGTGTGCTGGTTGTCTTGGATCCAGAGGCCTTTACCTGTGGGGAAATTACTTCTTCGACCTTGTCAGTTGTTCTGAATGAAGGCCCTGGTTTTGCGCGCGCGGGTAGTTCTACCCCGTCGAACCGTACACTTTTACCTTTGTCCGATTTGTGGGTTGCTCGATCTGCTTTGACTGTGGCGAATACTTCCTGCGCCTTGAATACCTCCTGCTCTAAGCGTTTCAATTCTTCATCTTCCGTGTCTTGGTCATTTTCCCCATGGCTCGTGCAAGTATGCATGAACGCGGGTGAGTCAATACCTAGCGTGGATTCCACTGATGGCAGAGCGCGGACGAACATACTACCTAGAATTGTTGCATTGGCACCTGTGGCGGGTCCTTCGCGTCTGAAGCGGTCTATGCATTGTTGAAAGTTACCGTCCTCCCTTCTGTATGGAATACCGCGACCGTCAGGCATGACCAGCTTTCCTTCTTCGTTCCACTTTACCTTTCCTTCGAGTATGTAGTCCTTGCGGGTTTGGCATTTGCGCGCGAAATGATCTCCACCGCAGAAGTAACAGCCGTTATTTTGTTGTAGGTTGTATTCTTGCTTGACCACTACTCCTTGACTAGGTTGTTGAACTGGCGCATTCTGCATAGCTTGCAGCGGGTAGGCCGGAGACGAAGTAGTTGCGCATGGCATCGAGGTTGGTAACAGGACCGCAGTTGAAGTGATGCTGGGTAGTAGAAAGATCGTGGCCACGTATACGTCGGAAAGCGCATAAGGATCCTCAGGGTGGTGCGAGGTTAGCTGAATCTCTAGCCTTCGCTTAATAGCCGTATTGGCCGTAGCGTGTATACCTTCTAAAAACAAGCGGTCGCGCTCGAGGTCCGCTAACCGTTTGTTGGTTATCAGGTGCTGGGAAATCTTGAAAAACTCTTGGTAATATTGTCCGAGTTCTTCCTGCGAACGCATAGGTATGCGCGCGTTCTCGCTGCAAAGGTTTTCTAGGTCAGCATGTGAAAAGCGGTGGTCGCTTTCGCATCCTGGGTACATCGCTTTTACTTCCTTTATGAACTTGTCCCAATCTTGCCCGGTCACAGAAGGTAGTAGTACCCATATCTCCGATTCACTGGTGGGTGCGTATCTGAGCGTGGCCTTGATGGTTTGGATAGCGTCAAGGGATGCGTATCCGGCCAGGATCTTGATTTCCTCGAAATAAGGAACTAGGTGCGCAGGCGTGCCATCAAACTTGGGCGCGGATTCTGCTCCCCTGAGCGGCATTCTGAAAACTGAAGACATCTTTGAGGTTAGCGCGGGTTGACGTTTGCTAGTAGGAAAAGGTGCGGGAGGATGCGGAGCAACTACGGTAGGTAGGGTAACAAGTGCGGGATTTGGAACCGTAAGCGGAAGATTGACTATACGCTTGCACGGTGAAGGGACGGGTGTAGGTATGAAGGGTGCGGGGACGAAAAGTGATTGTCTTTCTGGGGAAGGCTCGCGGGATGGGGTTAGAGATGTCTCCATAGAAAGAGTGTCTACTGTAATGAAAGGGATGCGAGGTAGAGAAATGTCAAATGCTCCGGGAAATGGGGAGTCCTTTTCTTCTGCTTCCTGGTTTGCTAGGGATGAATGCGCGGAGTCGGGAGAGTCAGATGTGAGATTCCGGAGTACAGATGCTTTGGAGGATGCTCGAGAGCGCGGGTTGGGCGGACTGGCTTCGGGTTCTTCCTGGATATCGGGTAGTACCAGGTAGAATAGATCTTCTTGCATCAGATCCAATGCGCGGAGATCACGGGTTTCCATGGATCTAAGCATTCTTGGTTCCAGCTTCAAATAACCCCCTCGCGGTGGGCTCCAATTGTGAAGAAGTAATAGTTGCTAGCCAACAAGCAAGCTAGAGCACTATTAAAATCCTACAGAGTGTGGGTGTGTTATATCGACCCAAGAGGATTGCTATGAAGCTCTTCCTTCAAGTAAAATGCGAAGGGAGTAGATGCGGAACACGGAAGAAGGAATGCGATGAACAGAAAGTGAAGCCGACGATAAGAGCGAAGGCGAGAGCGCGGGCCTGGTGAAAGTGCGATAGGAAATGAGCGGGAGCGAGAGGTTACTAGGTAATGCGCGGTTCTGCAGGTAGCAGCTAGGTATGGACGAGGGTTATGGCCAAGGTATAACTAGGTATGGGATGCTCAGTCTAAACCCATGTACGGTACGGATTAGCACAAAGCCTAGGTGAGGAACTTAGATGCGCATTCTCGGAGCAGTCGAGAAATGCGCAGGCTCAAGTAAAAGGGAGTCAAAGATTGTCAATTGATCAAAAATACTAAGAACGTCTAAGTGACTTCACGAAACAGGGGATAGCATCCGAGGGAAGGGAAGTGCTTTACTGTATGAAATGCGCGAGATTTTATCCTACTGCGTGAGTCTCCGGAACCTGTAGGCGAGACTTGTAGCAATGGAACGAGGCAGATAAGTAATATGTAATATGAATGCGCACGGAATGAAATGCGTGGACACATGTAATAAGCCATACCACATTATTAGTCAACCTGAATAGAAATAAACACGCACCAGCGGAACTTGACGGACATGGAAGGACATGGACGGATGGAACGGAGAATCAGACCCGAGAATGGAAGACCATCGGATTGAGCGTGATCAAGGAAGACTCTTGACACAAGTATGAAAAGACACTTGTTCCCACCCAGCGCGGGTCCGAGTGTCACACCGGTGCCTATCATTGTGATGCTCAACATGTTCCATCTGGTATACATGGTTCACACACTCACTGAACTGTTCTTGCGCATACTCCTGCCACACTGGCTCAATGTCCTCCCAGTCCTTCATCTTCATGAAGCTGTCCCCATCTCCTAAGGCCTCATTATCATCATGCCTGCATGAATATTTTGAGACAAAAAATCTCTATCAATGGATAAATGTACTCACATCCTGAACAGCACCTCGCCCTTTTCATTCTTCCAAGCCAACATCACAAACACTCTCATTTCACATTGCCTCCACATCTCATTTGAAAAGTGCTCCATATATGCCAGACCCTTCTTACAAGTGACTTGTGCTTGTATCTCCAGAGGTGGACAGTTGTTGGACCACTCTTTGGCTGTTTCTTTAGCCTTCTCTAACTCGTCATCATCCAATTCAGCCATGACTCTCTTCACCGCCACCTGATAATGTTTGAACATACCAGGATCTCCTGGCTTTACCCTAGACTTGTCCTCAATCCTCTTCAGCACCTCTTCACATTTCTGCTAGTAGACCACCATCCTGGGCGTCCATTTCCTCCCATACTTGATCATGTCCTTCCTTTCCTTCTTTTTCTTGTTGTTGAACAACCAAGTCTTGTACAACTAAGAGTTGATAAAAGAATGTGACGTCAAAAATTTAGTTTTTCAACACAACAAAGAAGCCTCACCTGCTTCCTCTTTTTCCATTGTTTTTGGTCCAACTTAGGAGCAAACAACCTGGCTGCCCTTGCTATGGCAGTTAAAATTGCTTGCTTCTCACTCCTTTTGGCAGCAGTCCACTCAGGAAGGTAGTTCTTCAACTCCAAAATCTCCTTGTCTGTGAGCTTCTGAGACTGTGGTTGATGCATCCTGTGTGTTCTGGAAGTCGTATTGGTGGAATGACCTGTTCTTGCCATAGTGAATCAGAATGCAGAAATGGCTAAGGATTTGCAAGGTGGAAGTATTAGCAAATTGTACAAAGTTGAACTTTGAGCAAAGCCTAATGATAGGTTAATTGTCCCATATTGGACCCTGAGCCATTAATGGAAATGAATTTGTAATGAGCCAACAGGACTGTACCGCATCATATTGCAATAACAATTCATTACATCTGAGCTGATGCCTTGCTTGCAACATTAATAAACAAGATGAAGATAGGTAGATGCACCCCAGTGCAAAAATCTCACAGGGTGGAAGCAAGGGGCAGCAAAGGTAGGAAGACTTGGGTCAAGGTCCTACTTGCAAGCATGAGGCGACATGCCTACAGGTCCATGCCTAACTCTCCTTTGGAATCACCAACAATTCAGCCTGTTGAGGCACCACCTCCTTGGGAAGACTTTCCTGACAATACTTATGAGCAGGACCAAGGCTCATTTGAGCCTTTTCAACTCCCAAAAACTATGGCAAGTTCATGTACAATGTTGGAGTGTCATTCAAACTATGGCTAAGCATTCAAAAATACAGAGTCAAAATGACTACCTCAGGCAATGGCTGCCAAGGCAGGAATCATATCTACATCACCTCCTCAATCGAGAAGCTCCACCTGAAGATAGGAGATGCATCATCTGCCAACAGGATGGGGTGTACAAATATCAAGATTGTCTTGGTGAGCCACTTTATTGCATGGGCTGTTGCAGGAGTCAACATCGTAGCAATCCTTTCCACTGGATCAGTCAATGGAATGGGCAATTCTTTGAGTGGAGTTGTCTAGCTCATGTGGGACTCATTATATACCTTGGCCATGATGGCAAACAATGTCCGGCGGTCACTGATCAGTGGAATTTATTTGAAGAAGATGAACCTGAAGACCTGCTTGAGCCTGACGATCTGCCATTTGTGTCTGGACCTGAGTTCCAGCCAAAGAAAAACACCATGGTCATTATTGACAAGTCTGGAGTTCATTGCCTGGAGGTTCAATGCTGTGAATGTCCAAATGCCATGAGTCTGGACATTCAAATGTTTCGACACAGATTTTTCCCTGCATCTTTTAACAGGCCAAAGACTGTGTTCACCTTCAGAGTGCTCAATGATTTTCTACTGGACAGCCTTAAATGTGGCACCTCGGTGATGAACTATTACAGCAAGCTCCAGCAAATGACCTCCAGCATGTTTCCACACCTTGTTCCGGTAATGCCTTACCCTCATCATCAACTGGACATCATATTGACAAAGTACATTGCAAGGACCGATACAGAGAGCTCATGAGGGTCGCTCGACAGTGGAGGCAGTTGAAGACAATGAAATAGCATGGTTTTGGCCATTGTTCTGATAACCTGAGCACAGGAGAACTTGCATTATTTTGCCTGGCATGTCCTCAGCCTGGGATTAATGTGCTGTTGTCAGAGGATGAATCTCTTGATGAGTGAGTCCTATTCTCAACCTATGTGGCCTCCATAATAATACTAGGGATCCAAGCTGGAAATACACCTGGTCATTTGTGATGGACGGAAATTTCAAAGCTGAACATCTGCATCCCATTAAGCCATTCAATAAAGTTTGGCTGTCTGATGGGCTTGGATTCATGGTAGGAAAGGACAGGTATAAAATGCATCTGGCAGAGGCTGCTGACACAGTGGAAAAATCAAGCTGCAACAACCACCAGGCAGTAAATCAAGCTAATGCTGCTTGGCACAAGCTGGAGTCCACTGGTATCAGGGGAGTTGCCTGTGCCAGACATGGTTGCTTTGTCCCTCACTCCATGGTGGATTTTCAGAAAGGCGAAAGGCAAGCCACATCCACCATTCCCCATTCACAAGTTAACCATGGGTCACTTGCAGACAAATGAACATGGACTATGCCCTTTGCGAGGCTTCCCAGCACAACATGGAAGGCATCACCAGGGCTGTCACCTTCTATGATATTAATTGTCAATACAACAAACACTTTCAGGTTCAGGTGGATTGAAGTCAATTTCTAGAAATGGCACCACAACTAACCATCATTCCTGGAATCGGGTTATGGCATGTTCATGGCCATCAGGACAGCTGTTATGTCCAATATGCTTCTAACTTTATTGAAGGCATTGGTCAGATTGATGGAGAGATCATGGAGATACTATGGACACGGCTCAATCTGATCTCCCCTGTTGCTCAGGGAATGTCATCTCCCCACTGAAAGGAATGCCTTGATTATCAGATGAATGACTCCAATTTCTGCAAGATGATTCACATGAAAAGGACTCTATGCCAGAAATACAAACTGGCTAGGAATGGTATCTTAGAAAGTGGAAAGGCATTCGACAGACTCGATGAAGCAGCACCCTCACATTTGAAGACAGAATGGTTAGCCAGGGAGAGGATAGCTCAGTCAAGCAGATTAAATGATCCTTCAGCCATGGATGAATATGAGATCAATATCAAAAAGGGTACATTGAGTTCCATTGTCTCCGTCGAGGTCTGAATTAATATTGCACTCAGCACCTAGCAAAAAGGAGATTGAGCTTAGATTGTTAGAGGAGAGTAACGCCCACAATGCAGCACCCTCTCGCAGATCTGTGGCAACATGGATATCAACAGGGTTAGCAATTGAAGAGGCTCAGATTGCATTGCTCATTGAGGTCTGAAGGATTGGAAGAAGATCCACTGAGACACAGAGATTAGACATTGCCTGTCAATGAGATCAGCTCCAAGGCCAGATAGATGGATTTGCTCGGTCTGCTCTAACACATCTCAGGGAGAGATTTGATGCAGATGATGAACCTGAGAACTTAGACATAGACATTCTAGATGATCTTGATGATGACCTGGTGGATTTCACAGAGACATCTCATACATGGACAAACTCTCCCGAGCTCACTGTAATCCCATTGCCATCAAACCTGGGGGTTGATAGATGCAGACAATGCATGGCAGAGGATCTGATTCCCCTGGAGATGTCGCTTTGTGAAGGGCAGGCCAATGATGCCCTTCACAATCTCCGCATTTACCTTTGCAACAAGGCCATCCTGTTCTGAACAACCATTAGGCAGGCCAAATCCCAGGCCCTGAAAACTCAAGCTTGGTCCTAGGTGATGTCAGTGCAGCAGGCAATCTCCCTCCATGCCAGCATATATACAAAGACAAGGAAGCAAATGATGAAACTTGAGCCGGGGAAAGACCAGCTTCAGAAATACAAACCCCTGCTTCACAAGCAACTCAAAATCAGCACTGCAGTGGGTGACCCAAATGCCTGAGGTCAACAAAATGAATCTTTGGCTTGGTTTTGGTCTGTTGAAGTCGACCTCGGGGGTCTTGATCAATTGTGGAATGAGGAATGTGAGTTCCTGCTTGCATGTCATATCCCGCAGTTACCTGACTGGACCCATGCCAAGTTTACTGAGTCCATTGGCTGAGGGCAAAGGCACTATGGGATTGATGGAGGGAGGAAATGCTATTGGTCAAATTGGAGATGGATTGGACATGTAAGTTCTTTTTGTAGAAAACAACCCAATGGGGCAAGCACATGCAGGAATCATTGGAGAAACGACTTCCGGGTCATGGATGCTATGCCAGAAGGCAATCCCAAATGTATTCATTGCTGGCACAGAATGCACAGGCAGCTTTTCAAGACCTACAAAATGTGTTGATAGAGGCTGGAGATGAATGAACATTGTTTTCTCATGAAGTCCCTTTTTCCACATACATAATTGAGGCCTGGGAATTGTCCGGGTCAGCCCATGTCAGAGTTTGAATTTCGTATCCATCCATCAGTGATTGTTATCTTCACATCTTCACCATCTTTCACTTGTATTGCCAGTGCCATAGTCCTGTATTAGCCATGTCTGCATCTCATGCATCCACTTCTGGCACTCTGAATGCTGGAAGCCATTACCGACCTCTGAAGCTGAGCCTTGCAACTATTTCCTGCACATTGGCAATGGCTGGATTGCGCATCTGTGCATGCATCTCTCAATATTGGACAGAAGCTGCCAACAATGGTCTATCTGCTGACTGGATCAAGTATTTTAAAGCTGGGCTGCAATGGGAGATGAATGTATGTTACCACTGCCCTGATGACTTTGTTGGTCAATGCTAAGAATTTGAGCAGACATTTGTCACACCACTCCTGCAGTACTCTGCTTCACAGAATATTGTGTCGGTTCTTCTGGTCCCTGTGGCTTATATCCTTAAGTTGTATCCCATGCTCACCTGGAACATGGTTCCGGATGACATCTTTTTATTCCACCTCCTTTCATTTCATGATGAGCCAATTGCAGGACATCTGTCCCGGATTGTGTTCGCATATACATGTCCATGGTGGATGGGAAACACTACAATCCCTGATCAACCATGGCAGTGGGATGAAATAATGGCTTCCTGCATCTCTCACTACCAGTATTGGGTGGTAAGATGTTAGCTGAATTACCTTGATTGATGACTTATCTGTTTCAGCTTAATGTTGAGGATGATGCTTTGGTACTTCCAGAGAAGTTGAAAAATACTTCAACTCCACCACTCATGGCACTGAGGTTCATCAAAGAATGCATGGAAGCATTGATGGAGGAGCAAGATCAGGGCATCAAAGCTAAGATGGGAGAGGTGAAGATGTACACTGACATGTTAGAGAAATTGAGGAAAGGCAAAGGAGTGTAGTCCCATTCAGTCTTCATTGTTTACAAGATGTAACATATTCTATGCATTCAAAAATCTCACATCTGAGTCCCAGAAGCCCAGGTCCCGAGTCCTGAATTTCAGAGGTCAGGTTTCAGAGACCCAGAGCTTGGCAACTGTGTTGGGTGTCAGGGTATCCTGGGCATTGGAGATAGCATGTGTCAGTATTTTGCATTTCATGGTTTATGTTGGGTGAATATGGAATCGGGGATCAGGGACTCAGTATTCAGAACAGTGTCAAGTCCCAGGTCATGAGCTCCAAGTCCTGAGTGCTGAGCCCCGGGTCCTGAGTCCCGAATTTCGGAGGTCAGGGTTCGGCGACCCAGAGCTCACCAACTGCTGGGTGTCAGGGTACTTGGAGCATTAGAGATAGCATTTGTCAGTATTTTGAGTTTCATGGTTTATGTTTTGTGATTATGGAATCAGGTGTCAGGGACTTGGTATTGAGAACAGTGTTGAGTCCCATGTCACGAGCTCCAAGTCCCGAGTTCCAGAAGCCCAGGTCCCAAGTTCTGAATTCGGAGGTCAGGGTTTGGTGACCCAGAGCTCAGCAACTGCTGGGTGTGGGTTTCAGGACTCGGGACTCAGAGCTCATGACCTGGGACTCAACACTGTTCTGAATAGTGAGTCCCTGATGCCTGATTCCTTAACCACAAAACATGAACCATGAAACGCAAAATACAGACAAATGCTATCTCCAATGCTCTGAGTACCCTGACACCCAGCAGTTGCCAAGCTCTGGGTCGCCAAAACCCTGACCTCTGAAATTCAGGACTCGGGACCTGGGGTTCGGCACTCGGCACTTGAAGCTTGTGACATGGGACTCAACACTGTTCTCAATACTGAGTCCCTGACACCTGATTCCATAATCACAAAATATAAACCATGAAACTCAAAATACTGACAAATGCTATCTCCAATGCTCCAAGTACCCTGACATCCAGCAGTTGCCAAGCTCTGGGTCGCCTCACCCCAACCTCCAAAATTCAGGACTCGGGACCTGGGCATCTGGGACTCAGTATTCAGAACAGTGTTGAGTCTGGAGTCCACAATGTCAGGGTCCAGGGTTTTGTCAAATGTGTATGGCAATAACAAATGTTAATTCAAGCATATTTATACATCTTCCCCGAGTCTCAAATATCACATGCTGAGGTCCGGGTGTTGGGACTCAGTACCCCAGCACTCGGGACTCCCATATGTCAAGTCCCAAGTTCCAATTATTGAATACTGAGGCTTGCATCCAAATTATTCAGTCCCACATATCACTTTGGAAATGCTCAAAATTGAGTATTGAGGTCTGGATAACAATTGGTACATGGTATTCATTTGGTGGAATGTATATAGGTCACAATGCTTGCTCTTTGTTTGATCTTTCACATGCTGTATGGACCATCCACACTAGCCCATCCACATGATGGAACACCAGCATACATGTGAACAGCATCCCTCATATATCATGCCCAAGCAATCTGATCCCCTTCCACATCATAAAATCCATGTCTCACAATCCTTCTGGAAAACACAATCATACAGCTGGAATTGTACTTGAACTCCAGCTGAAGGTTTGGCATTGTCATCCAAGCATTAGAATAGTTCCACACAGTGGTGAGAATGTTGAAGCATTCAGCAATGGACATGTGGTCTCGATGATGAAGGGTTTCCCAATTGGAAATGATGGAGAGGGTGTTCAACATGGATGCCCAGTACTGCAGGGCCTCTGGCATCTGTGGCAGATCCTTGCTTACTGCTATATTTCTGAGGTTTGACAAGGTTCTCAACCCTGCCCAGTACTGCTCAGGATGCATGACTGTGAGTGCCATGGACGTGATGGCTGCTGGCCTTGCAATGGCTTTGAGGATATTCTTGCAGGAAGGTCCCTTCAATGATGCAGATACCTCCAGATTGGACACATTCTTTGGAATTGGTAAGTATGACTGCTGGAATCACCATCTTATCAGATCCTACCTTGTGTCCCTGTTGAAACCATGCCAGAGATAGATTGATGCATCTGTGAGTTGCTCCAACATCTTCTGAGCCCCGGTTGAACAACCTCTGATTAGTTCACCAATTGCCATCAGCCCTTACACTTTTTTCAAGGCTTGGAGCGAGCAAATCGGTGGCCTCCCTGATTTCCTTCTGTAGGTTCCATTAATATTCAATATCCATTGAGTCACAATGTATATTACACACCTGGGTGGTGTCTGTGAGGGCGTCTGGGAGATACCATGCAATGATGGCACTGGATGCATTGAGAATTATGGCAGGTTCATTGACCAACCTTTTGCCTTCATGGCTAGGAGGACACCTCTCAAGAAACCTCGCCTCTCTATGTTCATTATGCCCGGTGTCCTTCAGGGAGATCAATTTGCTATATCTTGCAATATCCATCTGCATCTGAACTGTCATGCAGGAATTTGAATGATAAAAAGAATTTTCCAAATCTGCAGGAAGACCCACTGGGATTTTTAGATGCCTTTATGAGTACATCAGCCAAGTGACCGCACGCCATCACCAGATCAGTGTCTAGGTTGGGGGAAGGTATGACTTGGCCTCCTCCAGTCTTCTCTGCCTTGAATTTCTGCTCAGTATATTCCCCTGCTTCATAAGTCACAGTCAGGGCCCAAGTGCACCAGATGTTTATGCTATCAGGAGGGGAAGGGGAAGAACCGTTCATGCTGGATGTCCGGACTTTGGTGTTATAGGGGGTGGAGATAGAGAGGATCAGATAAGGGAGCCTTGGATAATTTTGGCTGTCAAAGATGTATTATTATCCATTGCTCAATGAAATACTACCTGATTGGAAGTGTGCTGGTCATCAGATATTCATTTGTTGACTCCTATGTCCCAGAACTCGGAAGTTGGTACGGTTGACCCATATTTGGGTGGCGGAATTTGGCATCTCATAGGGCAACACAAGCTTTGCACAGCCATATCAGGAGATCACCTGCTGCTCCAGGCACTTGGTAACTGTGATTTATTACCTCCTCTGAGTAAGGTTGACTTGCTGGTCATCAGATATTCATTTGTCAACTCCTGGGTCCCAGAACTTAGAAGTCGGTACAGTTGACCCATATTTGGGTGGTCAGAATTTGGAGTCTTATAGGGCAACACAAGCTTCACACAGCCATGTCAGGAGATCACCTGCTGCTCTGGGAACTCGGTAACTTTGATTTATTACTTCCTCTGAGTACAGTTGACTCATATTTTGGTGGTTGGAACTTGGCTTCTCATAGGGCAACACAAGCTTCGCACCCCAGATTCCACATTCTGCAAGACAATCTGTGCACCATCAAAAAGTATTAACTAACTTATGTGGTGAGTTCCAGGTCCTGGAACTTGGAACTCGGTACAGTTGACTCAAATTCTGGTGGTCAGAACTTGGTGTCTCATAGGGCAACACAAGCTTCGCACTGCCATGTCAGAAGATCACCTGCTCTGGGAACTTGGTAACTTTGATTTATTACCTCCTCTGATTTGGTTGATATACAACTACCTCAGCTTGATCATGTCTACAATTATGATACACATGGGCCCACCCATCTATATTTTATACCACCCTCGGCCCACCCGTCTAATACAACATCCCATACAACACCCTTGGCCCACCAGTCTAATTAATATGTGTCTGGGCCCACCCGTATAATACAATATTTTATAATACCCTCAGCCCACCCGTCTAATTTAATATGTGTCTTGGCCCACCCATGAATGTGATAACAAGTACCTACCCATCTATCTCATACACATCTACCTTAATACACCCATCTGCATAATATCCAACTACCTCGGCCCACCCATCTACCTAATATTCATTTACATCAGCCCACTCATCTACTCTATATATTCCCTGCATGGGCCCACCCACCTCCATCAGGAATAATTTGCCTTCCGGCCCATCTGTCATAGTTAAGGATATTTTTATCATGGGCCCATGGTCCACTGGCCTGTATCATACAGGATATTATGCATGTCCATTCCCTCATATTATATGGAGATAGGTCACTGTAATATGTGCCTTGGCCTGGCAGTGAGATCACACACTGACTTCATGATTGAGCTCATGGGTCTGGTATGAAGTGCATACCTTTTCCTTGAAGTGATGAAACTGTTCACCAAGATGAGTTGTTTGTTGGTCAAGAATCTTTACAGTGATGTCAGAATGCATATGGAGCTTCGCAAGCCCATGTGACATGGTGAAAAGGAGATTCATAAGAACTTTGTTGTGAGGGATGGGTAAAAGACTGTCAAAGACAGGGATAGAACACTGACAAATTTAGTTCACAGCTATGTATGAGAATCTTTCAAGTACATACTTGTAGAAGATCTTTGAAATTTTGTGCAGCCATGTTCAACATCTTGGAAACATTCAAAGAGAACCATCTAATTGTGGCTGGTCCAAACAAAGGGACCTTTCTATACCTGTCAAAGGTAAGTTTAGCCTGAAAAGCCACTGTAAAATATCTGGCAGACCTCTCGTCGAGTTTATTGATTAGGTCCTTATCCAAGGCAGTGAGAATTCTTAGTAGATGGACTAGAAGCATGCACTGTACTCCAAGTTCAACCTCATGCAAAAGATCAACAACAAGTGCAACAAAGATGTTGAATCTGAAAGGAGCAAGAGTATCTAGAAATGCATTCTAATCAAGGGTCAGTAAAGGTGAGAAAAAAACTGGTGGGCATCCTCACAGAGGTTGGCACCCACAAATAAGGTTTGAGGATGGTCTCAACCGCTGTGCTATCAACACCATAATGCTTCTCATAGATGAGACTGCATGCAGTAGCAACCAATGGACTCCTTGAGGTATCAAAATGTGCAAGAGTCATGTGTTGTTGCCTATCATGAGCCATACCCAGATGATGAAGCCTTGTTCTCTGTATGAGACATTGCAAGCAGGGACATCCTCCGAGCTGCAAGATAGTGGCAATAAGGACTCTGGTAGAGGTGAGGTGAGGTTGTATTTTCATTGATGAACATTCAAAACTCACTTTTCTGGATAATCTGTGGAATAGGTAAATATGTGCAGGTAAAACCTACATTTGATGCTGTCACAGCAAAGAATGATGATTCCATGCTCATAAGCCTCTAAAAATTTGTGATCCAGTAAAATCCTCCACTGAGCTTGGAACAATTTGTGGTGACAATGTGTCATGCACTCATGGCCAACACCCTTGCCCTCAGTGTGAGTACCCACAAAGTCTTTGAATGCATCCAGGAGCTGCATCATGCATGTCAATGCAGAAGAGTAAGTTAATTAAAAAATTATCATACCTTTTGAAAGTAGGCCATGTGATTACTGAGATGGTGAGATGGTTTACAATGGTAGTACTTGGATTTGTTCCTGAAGTACATATATACCAGCCATAACTTTGCATTGCCAAATGTCATCAGCTGTGTGGCATCGGACCAGATCATAAGTGTGGTAACCATGCGAGGTAAATCACATCCTGGCTCTCCAGGAGATTCCTGAAGTGTGCTGTGAGCTTCCAAGCATCTGATAATATCGAGCAAGCCTTTGAAGCTCTGGTGCAACTTCTGTACCATCCCATTCCAGTACCAATGCCCAAGCTTGAAGGACGTTTGATTGGGGTATGGGTGAAACAAGTTATGAGGCTCAGCAGGGCCATCCTAACCTGCTGGAGTATGAATAGGAATAGAACTAATATCATGAAGTGTTGTGGCCTCTTCTGGGTCATGAGATGGGGGGGTTGAAGAGAAAAACTGGTGCACTAGTCTGAATACATTCCTTGCTGTGTGGAAAGGAGCGGGTCACAACAATGTACAAGCTGTGGTTAGTATGCTATTGGAATTTGTGACGGGGATAGATTCCATTTGTTGAATGATATGATATGGAACACTGGGAGGAGGCTGTGGGAGTACATCGTCATACTGCCTATAATGTGATGGCATGTGAACATCAACACATCAACTTCTGCATTGCACCAGTGATGAACTGTCTTCCTCTGTGGATGTTATGCCAATTTTGACATTGGATGCTGTAATGGGTATGTTATCCTGGATCAAAGAACCTGCAGAAGGCACTCCCCTGGGGGGTGCACTGCAGTCAAAGGTAAAGACGGGTGAAGACTTGAAGACCCCACATGGTATGTCTCATTGACATGGTTGGAAGACGATGATGGGGCTTGTGGACAGCAGGGATGTGTAATCAAAGAGGGCGTGCTGATATACACATACTATCTGTTCCCATTGGTATCCAGTCAGGCCCATTTTATAGAGCCTAGGAGATCTTTTGCTTTAGACAAAGCACTGATCAATCATTTCTTGCCTTTCAGACAGGAACATTGATGTTTTGTGAATGCACTCTCCTGAGTAAACTCACATGTGCAAGTGCATTTAAAAAGCCTTTGCAACAAAGCTATATCCATGAAGAGTGAATGGATATACAATTGAGCACAACAGCAAAAAATTTCAACAGTATAATATAATGTGACAAACCTGAACATTAAGATGGCCAGCACAATTACCTGAGTTGCATATTCCCACAGGCTAAGATCCTAGCAGTGCAGGAGGGGCTGGCACACTTGACAGGAGAAAAAAAAGTTGGACCAGCCATGACATGGTTAATTATAGGATCTATAAAGAGCAATGAGGCCTTGTTGTATCCATCTGCACAATAGAAACCCCATCCTCACCCTCTTCCATGATCACTGCCCCACCTGACTGTCACAAAACTGCCATGAGGCTCACCAAACTCATGGTAGAAGCCATGACTTGCTGCTTTGCCCTCCTGAATTACAATAGTGTGTCAAAATCAATGATAGAATGGTACTGGTAAGATTACTCAAACCTTGTATAACTTCTGAGCATTGACTCAAATATGGAGGCCTGATGATGACGAGGAAAAGAAGATTATTCCATCACACTTTGAGAAGTATTGTGAAGAACACAATTTTCAATACCCATGCTGCTTATGTGCTGACGGGTGTGGAAAAGAGGCTTACACTGAGGCAGCAGTGTATCCTTGGAAAGATAAGACTACTTGGGAGACTTATTAGAGGGTAAGATGCACATCTGATGAGTGTGGATATCAAGGTCAGCTTCCTTCATTCTTTTCATTCTTGAGGATATCCCAAACTAACCATGACCTACCAGTGAGAATAGATGCATACTACCAGCTATTGTCTTTAGTCACCTTCCAGTACCATCATCAAGATATCAACTACATTCCTGTGGTGCAATAATTTTATTGATAAATCAGCAGGAGAACATGAAAAACCAAGCTCTATTTGATTCAAGTGGACATACCAGGAACAAACAGAATTGTTCAGAAAGCTTGAGTTGTCCATTGGTGATGGAATTACAGTGAAAGAGTTCCAGGTTTTATTTAGATGCTGCACACTTTGCTTGTGAGTAGGAGCAAGGTCGATTATAAAGCACCATATCCAGTCCTGTTCAAGAGGGGTCCAAAAGCAATGAAGGAATAATCCACCATTGCTGAAGCTACATCTGCAATAGGCAGTCTTACTGATCCTTATCGATCAAACTTTACACTTACATAATGTTGCAAATTTGCACTCCTGACATCAACCCCACTTGCATCGATACTATGAGAATGTGCTTAATGAATACGTCAACACAAAACCAATGGAAAACTTCAAGTTAGTGAGAATGTTTAATGACTGGTAAGGTGAACCAAGCACACTTACTTACATAATTCTAAGGCTGATCATCACATTGAGTTCAGGTGTCCGGTGTCTTACTAGGATGTGAAAACAGTAAAATTCACCAATTTTCAGTATCCTACCACAGTCAACGGTTCAGACAAATACCAACAGTCGATAACATGTGTCATATCCCATAATATCCACGCTTCTCTTCTGGACTCCGGACCTTAGATCTGATCCAGTCCGATGCATAGATCTGCTTCTGTTCCAATATAGATAAACTTCCTATTTCATTTCCTGTTCATTTAATGTTAAACACAGCCTATTCAGTATTTCCTTATTTCCGTTGTTTCGGCTATATCTATTACCGGTATGATTACTGATCC
>MU172273.1:1562934-1726246 GCA_016695485.1 Suillus hirtellus | reverse complement strand
ATCTGAAATTAAGGGCACATACTCGGGTAAGGGGCGCAGCACACGAGCTGAAGCCAAGCCCCTCAGAATCAGTCCTACCCTTTGTGCATGGTCTTAACAAAACCAATATATATATAAGTACATGGAAATCTGGAACCCTATAGGTGAAAGTAGTGGCTGAAGAATTTCAGGTCTGATGTACATGTAAATAAACATGAGGCGCTGCATACTATGAGAAAACATGTAATAGCACTGGCTACGACGTGAGTAATGTGTGAAATAATGAACCATGCACCTAGTGGGGCTAGCTGACAAGACAAGACATGGATAGGACAAGAGTGCAGGAAAAACATCAGGTCTGATGCGGCCGATGTGTCAGGTCCACTGGTCAAAGTGTCAGGTTTGGCGGATATGCATTGGGTTGCATCAGGAAGTGAATATCATGCAATGGACATTTTGACATGATGCATGAAATGGCTGAATACAAGCCTAGCATGAGCTCAAGTGCTACACCACCCTTAGAGGAGACGAGGTGCCTGGCTACACATGGTTGAATGATTTTCACATGGACATCTTACAAGCTATCAGACACATATCTTTAGGCTCATGTGTACATAACCTTTGTGATACTATGTACTAGTTTCCTTACCTTGACGTACTGGCTGCCATGATTTCATGTTTAGATGTACAATATTAAGTATCTTCTCCTGCATGGCACTTTGCTAATCCAATCAATGAAAACATCCCCAATGGACCTTATCACAGCAGAGTCTGAGTCAGATGCTGACTGCTGTAGTCCAGGATTGCTTGTGTTTGCCAAGGCATTGTCTTACACATATCAAAATCACAAGGAAAGGCTGACTGGCATTAGTACTCCATCAATTTTGCAATATATGATTGTTGTCTGGTTGTTGATGACCATAGTCTGGTTTGGGCAGCAGGTGTACCACAGATATTGAGAACTGTTGGTGATTTACAAAAGATTACCTAGGACACACCACACTTATGAATTCAGGCCAGTATTGCATGTAGTTTGTAACTCTCAATTGCCAGCTGACTGGCATTGCAAGTAGCAATCATGAAGTTCAGCTCAGGTGATGGGTGACCACAGGTTTGGAGAGATGCAGAACCTTTTTGTAAGGATACTATGTCCTCTGCACTCTGACCGATCTTATAACTAATGCAAATGCAGTCCATGTGTCTCAATGATGTGAAGAGCTCTACTCTTCATATCTGAGACATGCAGATACATTCCTTCATATTTTACGATTCCTCTTGTACTTAGAAGTGTCTTATCTTGTGTCATGTGACACCATCACCTCATGTAGAACATGAGCCTTCTCATCGCACTCATCCTTCTTCCAAAGTCCCTTTCATCAAATTTCCCTTTGTTTCTCAGCATATCATACCATATTTTGAGCCACTCAGCTATCCCTTTCACACTTGTATGTATATACACTCTTCAAATATCCATGTATTCCTTGTGTAATCCAGAAGTTTTCACCTATAATGTCCCAAATGCCAAAAGCACTCCAGCAAGAATGACTCCATTGCATCTTACTCTCGACAGGTTGCGTGTTTTCAATCATTGAACCCCTTCGTACTCTCAAGCAGCCTTACATTTTCAATATTTTATCTATTGTATATCATAGTTGTTGGGACATATAATCCTTCATCAAGTTTGGCTTGTTCTTGCAACTTCTTGTCCTTTGATGCCATCGTGTTATGATTATATATTGCTTTGCCTTTGGATATAATCCAGTAGACATGTGATCTGATGTTGCTATTTGTATCTACAAAAACCTTTTTTGTGCTGGTTTCCTGATGTTGTTGCAGGTTGAGCTCGCTGTGTTCCATTGAGATGTTGTAGTAGATAGCACTTCAGATCTATGAGGCAAGCAGACTAATATCTGCCTGGAAAATTGCACTTCAATTCAGGCAACTCAGCTTGAATTTCATGTGTTCATTATGTAATTGTGAGGCCATGAATGCACCAAAGTTCGCGACTTTGCTCAATGCCAAGTGCTATGCACTTTATTCTGCCTGCCACAACTGTGCCCACCACTCTTCTTGCTCACCTATCTCCTTGCTCATCCATCTCCTTACCTGCCACTCTCCCTGCCTGCTCCTTTTTGAAAACATTCATACTCTGCTTGAAGGTGCCGATGTTAAGGACCAAATCAATATGACATAGTAATGAGCTCGCTTTGTTGCTGTATGGCTGCAAAAATACTTGCAATGATCATGGAAGTAAGTCCTTAGTATTATTACAGACATCAAGGAAGTATAAGGAACAGTGACAGAAGTCAGTCCTTGGCACTGTTGCAGACAGTGAGCAAGTGTAAGAAACAGTGATGGATACAGAATTATTCATACTCTGCTTGGAGGTGCCGATGGGCTTGCCAATGTCCCAGACTTGCTCTCAGACTTTGTCCCAGACCAGCCATTTCAGAGATGCCCTACAATATATCAAGGTGAACTGGGATATAAGTTCTCATTTTTGGTATGCTCCTGTCATTTTGGTCTCTTACTACTAACACCTTTGAATCATCCAGGTTTTCTACTATGCCCTGAAGTCAGTCATGGTGTGCATATGACTCACCATCCAACTCATTCAAAGGAGCCTGTTTTTCTCATTACATCCTTGTAAATTCTAAACACAATGATGTACAAATTCACTTAGATCTATGTCTCCATCACACTAGTAATCATTTATAATAATAGCAACTTCACAGTGATGCTGCCCTTGGTGATGTCCAGGTCTACCCAGACAAGGGCACTGTTGCTTTCAGTTCAGGTCTTCATGGATGTGCTTTCACCCTCTGCCAGTTCATTGGTTGCTATGCTAAAAAGTTTGGTGTACCTAAGACAAGCTTTTGGCCAAGCTTTGGGGCGATAACTTCTCCAATCCTATCACTCATAAGTGAGGTACTAAGAACTCCAATGCCAATGGCAAACCCCTTGAATGTTCTCTCAACATACTCATACTGGAGCCTGTCTTCAACATTTTTGATGCCATCATAAACTTCAAGAAGGATCAAATCAGTCTCATTTGCAAGAAGCTCAATGTTAAGCTAACATCTGACAAGCAGGATCTCAAGGGCAAGGCTCTCCTCATGGTCATCATGTGCAAGTTCTTGCCCACTGGTGACTCCCTCCTCAAGATGATAATCATCAACCTTCCTTCCCCTGCCACTGCTCAATGCTACCATATTGAAACTCCTCATGAAGGTCCTATGAATGATGAGTTTGCCATTGGTATCAGGGACTGTGACCTCAAGGCCCCCCTTGTGCTCTATGTCTCAAAGATGGTGCCCACTTCAGATAAGGGATACTTCTACACCTTCAGTCGTATGTTCTCTGCTACTGTTTATTCTGGCCTCAAGATCCCTATCCAGGGCCCAACTTCATGCCTGGAAAGAAAGATGCCTTATTTATCAAGTCAATTCAGTGCATAGTGCTCATGATAGGTTATCATATTGAGCCTATTGAAGATTGTCCATCCAGAAATATCTGTGGTCTCATCAGTATTGACCAGTTCTTGCTGAAGAGTGGAACTCTCACTGCCTCTGAAACTGTACACAACATGAGGGTCATGAAGTTCTCCATGTCTCCTGTCATGCAAGTCACTGTTGAGGTTAAGAATGCTGCAGATTTGCCCAAGCTTGTGGAAGGTCTCAAGTGTCTGTTGAAGTCTGACCCTTATGTCCAGGCTTGGATTTCTGACGCTAGTTATCACATTGCATTGTATCTACTACACTGCATGTTTGTTTGCTACCTCTGGTCTTCAGGAGCCAGTGTATCTCAGTACAGCCTGCTTGCCTTGTAGTCTTACAGGGTACTAATGTCATTCACAGTCAAGATCCAATGTCCTGAGAATGCCATTGGCAGTATTTACAGCATGTTGAACAGGTGTTGTGGCCAGGGTCTCCAGTGAAAAGCAGAGGATGGGAACACCCATATTCACTGTCAAAGTATACCTTCCCATTAATGAGTCCTTCAGCTTCAACAGTGATCTCTGCTCACAAACAGCTGATTATACCTTCCCCCAGTGTGTGTTCAACCACTGGGAGATTATGAACTCTTACTAACAACTTTGAATCATCCAGGTTTCCTATGTCCAGTGCACATGCCTGAGTATATCATTTTATCATATGATGACCATACAGAGGAAGTACTACACATTGATGTCAGAATTGAATTGTCTTTATCCTATCACTACCTTGCTCATGCCTGTGCAAAATTTCATATTGTCACATAATTGCAAATAACACACTAAAATTTTGGTCTAACTCTGTCAGCCCTGCCATCAGGATTGTAGTTTATTGTCCCTATACACCATTTTTGCTCACACTTGGGTATTGCTTTGTCATGGAACAATCATACTTGTGAAACATTATATATTTCTGTCAGAATTTTAGTTTGCTTGTAGTTTCTTGTCCCTTCGTGCCATTTTCACCCACACTTAGTGTTGCTGCAGCTCCAGCTTGTTGCTGGTTCTAGCTGTGGCCCAAGCTAAAAATAGCTGAGTTGACAAGTGGTTATGGCTTGTGTAATTACAGTTCGGCCTGGCTTGAGTAGTTACAGCTAAGTCAACTTAAGGGCTTAAAACCAACTCTATTAATAATATATTCTAAAATTATATAAGCCAAAAATAGATTGACAATTTAGGACTCCAGTCATCAAGAACTGCAATGAGAACTCAGAGCAGATTGTCAATTACATCAATTCACAAACGCACTCAAATGCACTCTACATTTTACAATAACTTTATTGATATCAATGGGTCTGCAAGACAAAGTAAGTAATCACTAATAATGTTTAATCAAAAACTAAAATAAATCACTAGTTATACAGTACTGTGACTTGCACAAGAAGGTTGCGAGAGCAGCACACATCAGCGCAAAACATGGAGAGACCCATTGAAAGGCAGTGGGGAGTCAAGAGAGCTGTTGAAATCCAAGGAGGAGGGGAAAGGACCATTTAGACAACTCGGAGATCCAGGCAGGTGTGACGCTCAGACCCACACTGGGCGGGAACAAGTGTCTTTTCATACTTGTGTCAGGAGATATAGGAAGTTACCAACTCACATCATTCCTTATGCCTCTAATAACGAAACCTTCCTTGGTCACACTTAATCCAATGGTCTTCCATTCTTGGGTCTGATATTCCATTCCATCCATCCATGTCCTTCCATGTCTGTTGAGTTCCACTGGTGCATGTTCATTTCTATTTGGGTTGACTAATAATGTGGTATGGCTTATTACATGTATCCGTGTGTTTCATTCTGTACACATTTGCATTACATATTACTTATCTGCCTCATTTC
The DNA here is from genome assembly GCA_016695485.1 of Suillus hirtellus. Lineage (NCBI taxonomy): Eukaryota > Fungi > Basidiomycota > Agaricomycetes > Boletales > Suillaceae > Suillus > Suillus hirtellus. The sequence goes on along the minus strand of MU172273.1, from coordinate 1,720,938 downwards.
ATCACTACAAGTCTCACCTATGGGTTCCGGACACTCATGCAGTAGGATAAAATCTCACATGCTACATACAGTAAAACACTTCCCTTCCCTTGGATGCTATCCCTTTGTTTCACGAAGTCACTTAGATGTTCTTAGTATTTTTGACCAATTGACAATCTTTGACTCTCATTTACTTGAAGCCACACATTCTTGACTGCTCCAAGAACACACATCTAAGTTCCTTACCTAGGCTCTGTGCGAATCCATTCCATATGTGGGTTCAGACTTAGCATTCCATACCTAGTTATACCTTGGCTATAACCCTCGTCCATACCTAGCCACTGCCCACGGAACCATGCATTACCTAGTAACCTCTCGCTCTTGCTGATTTCTCATTGCACCTTCATTGGGTTTGCACTCTTGCCTTCGTGCCTACCATCAGCTTCGCTTTCCGTCCATCACGTTCATTCTTCCATGTTCCGCATCTACTCCCTTCACATTATACTTGAAGGAAGTGCTTCATAGCAATCCTCTTGGGTCGATATAGCACACTCACACTCGGTAGGATTTTATTAGTGCTCTAGCTTACTTGCTAGCCAGTCACTATTACTTCTTCACACAGGGATGTTACCTGAGGCAACTTCTAGGTCGCAGTCATGGGGGCAGGGATTAGTGTTGAGATTGAAAAGAGGTATGGATTGTGAATGTTTGTGAATAGAATAGTCTTCTCAATTGAAATGTGAACAAGTGTCATTATCAGCGATGATCAAATGGTGGGCAATGACTTGAGATCAGTGTGGTCTGAACTTGAATGAGAAATGATGGACTCACTCTGCAAATGGTAAGCAATGAGCTTGGATCAGCATGGTCCGAGCTTGAACGATAATTGATGTCGTGGTAGATCGCACAGATGTTCCTTCCTCAAGGAGACTGCTAGTCTGTTCTTGATTATGTGACTCCTCGACCACCACTTCTTCTGTTTTTATTGTCTTGATAGGAAGCGAGTTGTCAGGTCGCTTCACACTCCAATCTCCAGTAGCACTCTCCTCAACATGGTGCCTGTTCTTCTTGATGTGTTGCAAATTTGCCTCCCTTTGAGCTGGTGAGGGATTTACCTGTTGACTGACAGTCCATTCAGTCCATTCATTGCCATCACTAGTAAGGATGGTATGTGACTTGGGAGTGCTGGGCAATGCGACCTTTTTAGAAGTTGGAGGTGGCTCATTTGGTAGGGGAGAAATGGTCAAATTCAGAGGGAATTCAGAAGCCAGTTGAGTCAAATACCAAGGTGCATCTGTGATCACCTGTCTCCCAATGTCAGTGGAAGCTGATACAAATGAGAGCACATTGAAAGACTGATGAGTCCGAGTGATTTGTTTCTTCAGATTCTTGGTCAACTCAATTTGGTGAGACAAAGCCTTTTTATAGTCACACCTCAATCTCTTCACAACAGTGGTCAACATCATGAGTGAGACTATTGGTGGCAGTTGAACTCTCTACCTTTCCTCTGTCAGGTATTATATGTGAAAAACAAACATCTATCATGCCTGCTTGATGCAGATTGGCCTCTGTCAGATTTTGCACTTCTTCCAGGACTTCATTAATAAAGGTTGAACAACAACCCAACCACAAGAGTTGCAGTACATCTATGTTTGGGATAGCAGCCCAGGCCTGTCTGTCATGTGATGAATCGAATGCTCATGTCATATGTAGAGCCAGTCCCAATGTGATCACCAATGCAGTCACCATGAAAGCCAACTAGAACAATTTTTGATAAATGGTTATTGCATGTATACCACCACAAACTCACCGGAAGAGGGTTGATCTACAAGGCTCTATCAGTCATTTGAAAACAGCATTTGTGCAGTTCACTTACATTGAGTTGTAGAGTAGTAGTTATGGAAAATGCAGCTCAAAGGGTGACATTAGCCAACCATTGCCAGGGTCAATTCTGTCATATCCCATAATATCCATGCTTCTCTTCTGGACTCCGGACCTTAGATCCGATCTGGTCTGATGCATAGATCCGCTTCTGTTCCAATATAGATAAGCTTCCTATTTCATTTCCTGTTCATTTAATGTTAAACACAGCCTATTCGGTATTTCCTTATTTCCGTTGTTTCGGCTATATCTATTACCGGTATGATTACTGATCCGTCTACCTATGTTCATTTCCGACTCGTGATTATTAACCTTTGCATATGCTTTCTACATAGCCTCGGATTCTGCTTACTGATCTTTTCATTATGCCTACTAGTATATAAACTCATGTAAATGTCTTGTAGTACCTCAGTTTGAATATCATCTTAGTTTGTCCTCTTTCCGTCTTCCGGACTTGAGTACCTCTTACTCTTGTCACCCTCCGAGACTTCGGATAGGTTCCAATAGTCTACATCTCCGGCTCTACCTTCGGGTAGTCTATACTCTGTTAGTTTCTAGTTCGGATACGTCCGGATTAGCCTTATACGCATTTCTGATATCCAGAAGACATCTGGATATACTACGATACTTGTCTGGACCTTCGGACGCATCATTGTTAGTACTTTGAAATAAGGGACAGTACTTGGGAAAGGGGCACAGCGCACGAGCTGAGGCCGAAGTCCTTTGGATCCGATCCTACGAGAGTACGACCTTAACAAATTCCTTCATTGGCTGTACCCAATTATCCCACTAAGCACACATCAATGAATGAGTAAGAATAGTACAATACTTGAAGGTATCCCTTACCTAGCCAGATGGATTGTGCAGCTGCTTTCACAACCACAAATTCCAGTTCATCTGGTGTCAAAGTGAAATTAGAAACCAGAATAGCACCATGGGCTCAGAATTGTATATATTCCTTGGCAAGATTCAAGCCTACCAATGACATAATATACCTAGAGTTCAAGCCATATGTGAGACATGCGGTAGTGCACTCAAGGAAAACTTTCAGCCTACTTATCCACAATAGAGGGTTCAATGATTTGTGAACAGGTACCTTCAAATACCATCCCACTGCTGTAGTTCATAGCCAAAGCCTTGCTGATCTAAAATTGACAGTATGTCATTGAACTTTCAAAACAAGCACCATATAACGCACTTGTGTTTTCCAGCTACTAGTATTCAACTATCCGAATTCAAGTTGATAATCTGAAAAAATTTCCCATTGCATGGATGGCTGCAATATGGATGCGGAACTCAGTAGACTGTTGGCTGGCAGATAGATCTTCTCCTCTGAAATGTTCACCAACAATGAGCAATATATGAAATAGACATGGATGATGTATGGAGTAACACTGTCAGGGATAGCTGCAGAACATATTGTTATCATAACTGTATTAAAACTAAGCAAACATACCCCAAGTCATGTTTATGGCAACCTCATCTTGTACTGAAGGGTCGATCCCCAATAATGTGGAATCACTACAAAGCATGAGGTACAACATACCAAAAGTGGATACCATCATGACAATCAAAGGATCAACAGGGGGTGTGAAGAAGGTAATAATGACTTCAGCCACCATCTTGTTCTTCAGTTAGCTGGGAATGGTCTACCAGAAAGTGCATCATCAGGATAACATAAGCAAGCACACAAGAACAGTGAAACTCACAGTGAATGCCTTGTTGGTTAGCCAGAATGAACACATGAGAAGGTAAACAGCCAAGAAGGCATAGACTCTGCACACAAGTCAGCTTGAATAGAATAAAGACTCTGATTTGAAACAAACCATAGTATGATTACATATGCCATCCAATCACCCTTTGGTCTGTTACCAAGAGCTAGCACAGACTGCAGCACAAGGAAGGCAAGGTAAATTCATTTGAAACACAAGTTTACCCAGTGTGTTGGATCAGTGTGGTACGAGCTCAAATGAGGATCGACACACTCACTGGCTGTGAACGGTGGGCAATGACTTGGATCAGCATGGTTGTTGCTTGAATGAGGATTGACACACTCACTCCCTGTAGACTTTGATCAGTGGGCCAAGTTTGAAGGAAGATCAAAGCACTCACATACCATGAATGGTGGGCAATGACCATGGCATAAAGCCATTGTTGCAGTCAGTGCTGATGCCTAGTTCAGATATTAGTTAGGGTGAGACATCCATCAAAAAGAAAAATCAATCAATAGTCAAGGTCATTAATGACAAAAGTAGTAGCAGCAGTATGAGCAAGAACATAGAAATAGTAAAGGTAGCAGTAAAGAAAAAAATCAAGAGACACATGTAGACATCATTGCTATATCATCTGGAACATCATCGCATTTGTCCTCTGCAATGACACTGAGAAGGGCCTCATAATCACGACTGCTAGAAGTTCTTGCACTGATGGCAGATATCAGTATGTCACCATAGCCAGATGCCAAGAGATCTTCATGGCTCACTGAGCCCACAACACACATCAAGTCATACTCCATATCCTTTTGGGATGCTGACCAGCCCTTTGTGAAGTGGAATCGCTCTTTTTTCAGTGTGAACTTGGTCATTTGTAAGGCTTCCATCAAGTAAGGACTAATGTGATTGTGTTTCTTGGTGAATGTATCACTGCTGAAGGAAAATATGTGCTTGCATGGAACAGCAGAGGCTTGGATTGGGAGAAAATCCATGGCAATTTTATAGAGTATTGGAAAGATTGATTTCAAAACCTAGTCTACCATCAGTACCTCATCATCAACAAATCCTGTAATAGACTCTTACCATCCAAAAAGATAGAAGATCTGTCCCTCTGGGACTAAGAACACCTGTGTCATAAGTATTGAACTCATCTTCAACTGATTGAGGGCTGCCCTGGTGACGCAGCAGTAAGGCCAACTCAGGAAGTCCATAAATCATTGAGCTTAGAGTTGCAGGGCACAGCTGACAAGTTGATTCATCAGATTGCATGGAGACATCTGTTGTTCTCTTGCTCTGCATCTGTGGGACATATCAATCCAAAGTTCAGCTGTTATTATTATCTGGCAGATGTACCAGTTGGAGAATATAGTTTTTTGCCTGTGTAATTTGCAGCACTGACCAATGTGACATCTTGTGGGGTCAACAACTATACACAATGATGAGAATTTATCCTTATTGAAGCATCAAAAAGACTTACACATTGCAACAGCATATGCTCCTATTAGGCTCATCCAGTCATCATACTTGGCTGCCCACGTTAAATCTATAGCAACAAAAGGTGCACAATGTGGGACAAAATCTCCCACAAGCTTCCACCTTTGAATCAACCCTTCAAAGGCCAGAACAGTGCTACTTAGAAGAGGACTGGTTTTGCCAGACATGCATTGTTGGGCACTAATGTAGAATAGTAAATATGTTAAAATTTTTGTACATATGAAAACATACCTCTAGAATAACCTCAAGATCCTGAAGGACTTGCCAATCCATAGGGCTCAATTTATAGCAAGCAATGCTGCATTGAGCAGGGAGATCAATCCAATGGTTGATGGCCTGGGCAAGAGTTAAGCTGTGTGAAGAGTCTAATGATATGAGACTTACCTGCCATAGGATCCTCAAATGATTGAACATAACATATGTCAAATCCAAATGAGTGGGCTCATCACATAGCAATTCAACTATTGGCAGGGCCATACGCTCGCCATTGTTGTTTGTGAACCATCCCTCTGCATTGCCAGAAGTAATGGCAGCTCGAAAACTGTCACAATGCTGGCCTGATGAGTGAATCACATGGACAATATCTCTGGCCTGAGTGATAACATCACTTTGCAGAGCCTTAACATACTTGACTTTCTTGAAAGTGTAAGGGCCAGCTACAAAAGTGTCAGCCAAATGTGAGAAATCTACCTTAAAATGTTCATCGAGGATATGTTGGACACATATATTCACTATATGTGGAAAACATGGGATTTGGCAATCAAGAGCGTCAAATTTGATCCCATTATTTTGTAACAGCTGCAAGAGCTCATCCATTGTGGTCTAGTTATTACTAGCATTGTCCAGGGTGAAGTGTCCAATCTAGACAAAGTCAGAGTATGTGACAGAGTACAATGAAATACTAACGTTATGTTTCACTTCAGCATAATCAATGAGCTCCAGTATTTTTGAAGCAAGTGCCTTTTCTGTATGGCTACCAGGGATGTGATGAAAGGCTATTAAAGCAGCCTTCAAAACAAGTGTGGCTTCATGTTCTTTCGCAATCCAATGTGCAGTTACAGCAAGGAAGGAATGGAGCTTAGAATTGGACCAAATATCAGATGTGAACGAAATTCATCCTTGGGCAGTCTGCAAGATATAAAGATACTGTATGCAATAGATAGTTAAACACTCACAGTGAGGTCAAGTTTGATGGCTGCAAAGTATTCATTCCATGCATCAATGATTAGTTGCTGAAGCTTTGAATGATGGAGGATATCAGAATCCTTTAGGTCCTGCCACAAGAGGCAGAGCAGTTGATGAAACTCTGGACATTTGACAACACTGATTGCCTAGCGTCGATGGTTAGCAAGAACACATAAAAAATGAACAGTACTTACTTGGTCGTCAGCTACAATAAACTTTATACAAGTGGAATTTTGAAGTTGTTTCTGCATCTTGCTGAAGGTCCAGCCTTCATTAAGGCAGTCACTTACAGGATGGATGCTGATTGGCCATTGCTGCTTCTCAGATTCCTCAAGATAAAGGTCAATATGAACTTTATGAATGTGTGAATGGAGAGGGGTATTGCTTGTGGACAGACCGTAGATGGTGAGGGGATAGGATGAGTCTATCTTATTTGAATCCCTGGTAAAGGTGTGAGAAGAGTAGAAGAGACTTCCAGATATGTTACTCACTCACATGGTACACAAATGCACTTGCCAGTGTCTGAGTTCTTTCTAAAGAAGAACTGGATATCAGAAGTAGTCTTAAGGCCTCTTTTTCTCATAGCAAAAGGATTGGTGTGGAGAGTGCTGGTTGTCATCTTGATTGTCGTCTGTGGTGGGCTCGGGCCCTGTGTGTGTGTGGTGGCTACAACTTGAGGTGGGTCATCATTGTCTTCACTGTTGCCAACATTGTTGATGTCAATCCACTTGCCATCATCTGGATGAGCAGCTACATCATCCTGCCTATATCTCTGAGGCAGCTGCCATTGTCTCCTAGGGCGGTGAAGCACAGTGGTAGTTGCAGCAGTGGGAGCAGGAGTGTTAGGCATGGGAGTGGGAGCAACAGGAGTAGGAGCAGGAGCAACATGAGTAGGAGCAGGAACAATAGGTGTGAAAGCAATAAGAGCAGGAGAGACAGGTGCAGGCACAGGTACAGAAGCAGCTTCAACCTGGGGGATGTTAGCATTCTGTTGATGATGCCCACAATAGTTCATGTAAGTAGTAGTAGTGCTGGAGATGTAACAAGAGACTTACCCATACATAACATATATACCTTTGTCCTAGGAACCCCAGAAAAACACCGCTATACACAATGGTACAGAATCACCTTGGCACTGCAGGGTCTAAACACAATAGTTAATAGCAATACATAATGATTAAGACTGAAAACCAGAGTACTGATACACGTACATTTCATTTAGCAGCTCTTCATAACATCACAACTTCTTCCTGCTGTATCAGCCAGATCATGGTGACCGGTGTCATGCATGGTATGTGATTCATACCATGTCAGATATATATAGAGAGAGATAAGGAAAGTATGAGAGACTGTCTAGCCCTCTGTCACTAAGTTACCTCTCTATTTTTCCTTTATTTCATTGTCTTGTATTTTATTTCTCACTTTTCAGGCTTATTTTACCTTGTATTTGTATCAAGCATGTGATCTTCTGTTTATTTCTCATTGTTTATTTTTATTTGGCTTCTTTCAGCCACCAAGTTTTGTGTCTCTATTTATTTCTGACTGTTTATTTTTATTTGGCTTCTTTCAGCCACCAGATTTTATTTGTCATCATATCATGTGACTGGGAAATATTCTGGTTTGTAACATTATTTAAGCTGACTCAACATGTTTGGTCATGATTGGTCATGCTTTGCAACAACATTTAACATGACTCAACATGTTTAGTCATGGTCTGTCATGGTTTGTAATTTCTTTGTAAGATTACACTGTATTTGTAATGTACTTAGTAATAAGCTGATTCATCACCTGGTTTGTAAGCCACATTCTTACCAATCCATCTGATTAATCATGCTTAGTAAGGGGGTTCTCAAAAGGTATAAAAGGACCCCATTTTCACCCATGAAATACAATCCTCCCACTGTGACTCTTATCTCAGACTGTGTGAGACCACTAAGACTTTGAAGTGCAGGCCAACATAAGTGCCTTGAGGTAATCTAAGATATCATTATCTACTCTAAGTTGTATACTACCTTACAGGGGTTAGCTATATAACTTTTGTTATCATTATTCTACTCTAGGTTATATACTACCTTACAGGGGTTGACTATATAACCATTGAACAGCTCTTATTCTAAGCTTTACATATATACATAAGACTCTCTCTTTCAACAGAAAGTGAGACACATATCTAAGGATGACAAAGTTGAGACAGACTTTCATAGGTTGAAACATGACCTACTAGGCTGAAACAAACCTAACAAATTTATCCAGAACACAGAACTCTCTACAACACTTTGTATAAGACTACACAAGAAGAGGACAACAAACTAAATTTTCCCAAGAACTCACCACATTACCTTCCACAAAATAGAAAAGTCAGAGACCATGGACTTAAGGACTGGCAAGAAGTCTTCACCATATATAATTGTGTTGTCATTATACACAACTTTCATATAAGACCCTTAAGTAACAAGACACCGGTTCTTGAATGTGGGTGGGGATCTCTGTGAGGAGGATGCGAGTATGAAAACTAACATGATGTATACTTAAATCTTGCTGAACAGGAAAGATCAGTTGGGAGTGAAAGGTGATCATCACAGACCACAGTGTATGGTGTACCCTGATCAGCATGGGAGTTAATACACAGGAATTAATACACTGCATAGTACATATGTGCACAGACCATGTGCAATACATACACATGTAAACACTCTCAAACATGCACATTGCACAGATGTAGTACTGAAAGAAGAAAACAGAAAGAAAAGCTATAAAGCACATTTCTTGATCCAACATGAGGTGGGAGTAGTTACAGGTGTTGGGGTATTGTTGCATAGATGTAAACTTGCAAATGATGAGTTCATGGATGCGGTGTGTAAGGATAAATGAAACTACTTACACACAAGTTGATCTATGAAGGGGTGTTGCTTTCAGCAGACATGTGGGCACTGATTCAGAGAGTTCAGGGTTTTGAGAAGGTGGGATCAGATAATCAAAATCCAGGAAATGTGTAGCTGGTGCAGGCCCTGCAGTGCAAAGATCATGCAGTAAAGACCATAGATAGTCATAATCAGGATCTTCTGAGAATGAGAGAGTGTGTGAGTAAACTAGGATATTTGCAAATGCAGGAGGAATTCCCTCACATAAATCTGCAATGGTAGTATCTACTTTGCACTTGAGTATAAAGGAGTCAGAAAGCTTCTTGTGGCCACTATTTAACCACAGTAGGGAGCCACACAAGAAATATATCAGCATATAGGCAAGTGATTCAAGATCATCATGGCAACCTGGCTCCAATCCCAAGTGATTGTTGATTGAAGCGAAGGCAGGGTGCCTGTGAGATGTCAACCTCAACAAAATGGGATGTGGGATGCAGTTGAGGAATTCCAGTATCTCTTCACAATACCAAAATCAATAATATAGACAGTTTTTTCCAAAATATCTATCATAGCGTTTTGCAGTTTGACATCACCATGAATATAACCATGTGAGTGCATGTACTCCAGACACAACAGCTGGAAAATGGGTCAGTATCTACAGCACAACACATTTGAACCAAAGTACCAGCTGGTCCCCTAAGTTTACAACAGTTTGAAGTCTGAATTTTCAGTTGCACATGAGGAAAAGATCATGCAGCAAGCGACCAAGGAGGTCAAGAGCCAAGGCATAGTGTGTTGACTCTCTGCCAAACCAAAGGACACAGGGGATCCCAACTCTACCTTCGAGTTGCTTGAGAATGTGGTGTTTGTGCTCAAGAGAAGGTGGATTATTGGTGACTGGTTCAAGTTTCATGGCAATGATATCATCATTAAGGAAGTTTTGTGCACAGTACATGACAGCTAGTGTATATTTGAAACCCTGAATATCAATCAATCAGACTGTTGACATCATATGAATGCACCATATGAACCTGATCCCAAAATATTTTCCAGCCTGAATCTACCATCAATGCATAATGGAGCCTTACTCATGCTATGCAACAGCTAAATGTTGCAGACTTCCAGCAAGAATTGAAAATTCAGCATGGCAAGAGTGGCTTCCACATGACTAGAGCCAACTGCAGTCAACTTGAGCTGGCTTGAGTTGATATTTCTTAATTAATGGCTCATAGCCAGTTCATGCAGCTCGTAAGTCGAACCAAACTGCACAATGTGGTTCAACTGATGAGTTTAACCAAATGGCAAGTGTAGCCGGTAAAAGCCGAGTCCGAGCTGGGCTGAGCCGAGCTGTGACATAACTACTCACGGCTTGGGTATTGCTTTGTCATAGAACAATCATACTTGCGAAATGTTACATATTTCCATCAGAATTTTAGTTTGCTTGTAGTGTATTGACTATCAGTGCCATTTTGCTCGTGCGTGTGTATTGTATTATTGTAAAATATATTTACATATCATGCAGTAAAATTTTGATTGGACTTTGCCAAATCCATCTATAAAAAGCATGTCCTCCCCAAATCCGTGATGACCGAGCCGACGGTATCTCGTGCTTATATATGTTAGATATAAACTTTCCCAGCTGCAAGCTCTGTGCTCGAAACAGCCGGGATATGCTGAGGACTGAATTTCCGTCTTGGTCCTGTGGCCGTTTCTGCTAGTTTGTTATTTCATATCACTTTGTACCAGACGTGCTCAATTCTTCAGGTGTTAAGTTCAAAGTCCCACCGTGCCTTAGAGCCAAACAAAAATTCCGATCGGCAGGGTCATATATCATACTTGAACACTATACTATGCGAGTGAGACAGCCAGAGTAAAAAAGACACCAGTTCCGAACGATGACATTATGTGGATGCCCCGATAGCTCTCTCGACAAAGTCCAGTGCCTGCCCCACCAATGGACGATCATTCCTCTTGATTGACCAGCACCGCCGCATAAAATCCAGATCATGTGCCTGAAGTTGCATGATGTCTTGACGAATGGGCTCATGGCCTTTGTACTTTGACGCTATGACTTGCATGGAATTCTTGATCCACCAGTAGGGTGCTTTGCCGTATGATACCTGCGGGTACCGCGTCAGCGTCATAAACAAACGTAAATGAGACGCTGACCTGAAGCATAATGCACCCAAGAGCATATATATCACTGGATTTGGTGGCACATCGCACGGGTTCATCTTCCGAAAGATCAATGAGCTCTGGAGCTGCCCAACGAACTGCGCCACTTTGGTAGTTGAATGCCGGGTTGGACGCTATCATGATATTCGAAACACCGAAGTCTGCAAGGCGCGGGGATCCATCGGCAGCAATGAAGACATTGTTCTATGATAATGGTCAGTGGTTCACGAAACGCATAATGTAGTTAAACCTACACTGGTCAGATCGCCGTGGATCACGTCATTGTCGTGGACTGTCCGCAGCATACAGTTAAACCGGTCGTTTCCAAGCCAGTCCGTTACTTACGATATTTGAGCCCTTCAGTGATCTGTTCAAGCTTTGAGAAATAATAAGCTTCAGTGATCGGCGTCAAAAGAGAAACCTACAATGCGAAGCCTGTCCATCCTCGTGAGGGATTCATATACACGAGTAAGATAGGAGTTCAATGTCCCGTTCGGCATCCAGGGGGAAACCAATGATCGAAATGGACCAAAACCTGTTGCGGTGCCATGCAGGCACAATACATACCGATGATTCAATCTGGTCCAGATCTCGATTTCGCGGTCGATATTCTGTCATCCAAAAAAAATGAAGTTCAGACACGCGAGAGATTCAGAGGCTACCCAAACATACACGATTTATTTTAGCAATGTCGGCGTCCGTGAGACTTGGAAATCGTGGATATTTGACTGCAACCTGAGCATAGGTGAACGTCAGTATGGAGAGGATCAATGTGTGGCACACCTCTTCCAGACTCGTGCCCCTCTTCAATATACATCTGTAAACATCTCCAAGTCCACCCGAAGCAGTTGGAAAACAGGTTTGCCTGCCAGTAATGCTTGTGTCCACAACGAACGAACCATACGTTGATGTCTGAGTAGCTGCGGCCGGAATTAGATGAATAAGTTGCGAGGCCCCTTCAGAGATGGAACCGCGCCTGCTTTCCCCGTCTTCGGAGGTACAGACAACGGAGGGCTCATCAGAAGAAGACAGAGGATCAGATGCGGAGGATGAGCTGGGTCGAACGTAAAGGTTCACTTGTCGTGCAAGATTCTTCAGAGGAATCAGCATATTGATAGGAAACGTACGAAAGGTTGCAGATTAGTACTTTCCTGGCAACAGTGCGTTGCCGTCTTCATCAACCAAACAACACGTAGTAAGTGTTTGATCTTGTGAGGCTTACATCAGCGCGCACAAATGCAGGTTTTGCTATCAACCCTTACTACTACTACTACTACTACTACTACTACTACTAGATGAGTACCCACGAGTTCGTGCTTTTGAGCTAGCACACGCAAATAATCATGAATCGTTTTGGTCTATTGTAATTAAATGGTCCTGCATTGTCAACGAGTTCTTATATGTCTTCTATTTCTTGAACTACTGTGTTGTGCAAGTGTTATGATACAATACTATATATGTACCGTTCATCAGTAAACCACAAACTCTTCTAGGTACGTTGTGTCTACTCACTTGCCCTTTCTCCCTCGGAATACGGTCCGATCAGGTTCTCACTTCCGCAGTAGATGCCACACAACTGCAGCATCAAGTTATGTCAGCCCTTAAACACAGTCTAACTCATGGAAAGCTTCAAGAACGCAATCATAATGTCAGGACAAGGTATTAATTACCGTCGCTGTCGCCCCTCCAAAGTCAGGAGGGAACCGTTCAGGTGGCATGCCCATCATCGGATCTCCTCTTGCTCCACCAGCTATCTTCGCTGCCACAGTGGAGTGCAAGCCCTCCAGGGTTTCTGTCCACCTCTCAAGCTCAAGTGCGGCATAACGCTCACCAAGAGAGGGCTACAGACACCAAACCTGTCAGATGATGTTTCAGCAATCGAAAACACGCGCGTTGTCCCGCACGTGTACCGGAAAAACGTCGACTATAAGTTTTATCAATGACGGAATCGGTGTAGACCCTTTACATGCTTACCTTGACATGAAAGATAATCCAAGATTAATTCCAATCTACTGCCCCGTGTCAGTCCAAGATGCTGCAGCAATGAAACCAATCATGACGCATTTCATGAGGCAAGATATTTGTTGCTGAGAGAAGTGTAGATGCCAGATATAGACAATGTATTCGGAGAGGTCCTGCAGAGGTTCTAGGTTTTAAGCTTGAAGATCAAAGTAGAAAGACTCGGTCCGTGCTCAAGTGCGAGATGCACGAAAACGTCCCCACAGTGGAACTCAAGTACATCGAGGCGGTATCAGAGCTGTCCCGATGCTATATGCTGCATCACGGCCGCGCACGCGCACGAATACATTGAAGCGAGTATGGGTAATGGTGCGTCATGAAATCCTGCTATCCTCAGGGTACCATAGAAATGGGCTGCTGAGTGACAGGTGTACAGATGTATAGGTCTCGAGGTATGGTCCTATATCTGTGTAAGGAACCGCGTACTGGTTAGCGAACTACATGAAAAATTTCGTGATTCCACAGCCAACGAATGACGTGGATTGCTTCGTTGATTATTTGCTACATCCAATCATGATTATGGCATCGAACAAAGTGGTGACCTGAGACGATCTCCTAGTGGATACGGTGATCGTGGAAATTAAGTATTGCAGAGTAAGAATCATCCCTGTTGAGTAGCATGCATCAAGCCACGCATACCAACATCACAAGAAAAATTACTGGCGCGTGTGATCATTTGATCACTTCAATGACAGCCGCCAGTCGACTCCAAAGCAGGGACGCAGGATGCACTTGCTACCGGAGAGACCAAAGAAGCTGTTGACTGGTCAACTAGACCAACGAAGAACAAGAAGGCATTCGACAGTCGAAGTTTTGAACACGTCGGACAAGTGCATCGCAGGCAGCAAACATACAGTTGTTTATTGGCTGTCTTGTAGCTGCATGACCGTGACTTGACCTTGTGACCCTTCGGGACTGGATTCGGAGTATAGCGGTAATCGCGACGCGCAGTAAGACTCGTATAAGATAGCTGCGAATGCAAGTGTCAGTCGAAGTCCAGCATATGGTAAATAAATATAATAATCACTGGCCCACATGGGTACTCCATGAAGATATATAATATCAATGCTACGCGTCCAGTGGTTCCCTACTTCGGAAGGATGAGTATCTTGGATTTCAAGAACAAACGACGCACGTACCTTCATCAGCTTATACTTCGTGTTCACCTACCCGAAGTAGTAGCCACAGCTGCCCTGTGAGGCTTGTGCTTTCTTTGTATACTGACAGGCCTATAAATTATATTTCCGCGGTTGTATGCGTCGGAAGTTCCGGCAGCTCGACCAGCTCGACCTACTCGCCCGTAACCTGCGATATAAAAAATTAGCCAGCCCAGAGTGATCGTCAATATCTGCACTATTGCGGCAGCCTACAATCCGTATCAAGAGGATCAGTCAAAGTTATAGCATAGAATAGAGTACTGACTTGTTCGAGCTGGAAACATCCAAACAAGAGCACCGACTCGCTTGATGCTGACCAAGGACCAGGTGAAGGAGGCGCCAGAAAATCCGCAAGGTCACGATGAGCTGTCCTGACATTTAAATGTCGTGCGGGTGGATTCGGGTCTCTTCAATTTATTTGAACTGGCACAGCTGGAGACTAGCGGCTGCATGCAACGACGGATAAAAACATTTGTCGATGATTAACAATTGATTAACAATATTGTTAGCGACTTTCCGAGTTAAGAGAAGAAAATGAGTGTAATTTTTAGACCCCGAAAATTGAATATCGAGGGCTTCGTGTTCGAAGGAGCGGATGGAGCTCAAAACTGAAAATTGAACAGTGGCGAGCGGAGTTGTGGAAACCCCCACTTCAACTTCAGAGTACTTAGTACACAAACCCAGCGCCCACCCAAACCATACCTGTCCTGCAACATAAAATTTGGCTTAGCTTCAAACCACTCTAGCGCACCGCAGAAGGGCGGGCAGCTCGCAATTTAATATGTTGAATTGCAAATCTTGACGAATGACACGGGTGACTTCGGTGGCCCCCTTACGCACTCATGATGTACCTCTCGCACAATGGAGATTTGGAGACACCTGGAACATTGGGATGCAATACTCGGTCGAATATCAAGTTAGATGGCCACAGTTAACGATCGTCAACTATATCGACAAGGACTGGACTTTGGGACGGTGGAAATTTGCTGTTTTTCGATCAACATCGATGGAGCTGGGGGCCTCCAGGGTTTCTCCACTTCGACCACTGATGCGGCATTTCTTCTCATGTTAAATCATCGGACTGGATATTCTTTTCCCCCGGATACGCTGAAAAGTTGAGCAGCTTACGATGCATTAGGTCGCCCAGCTGGATTAATAGTGAGTGTCTTGTTCACTCCAACCATGTTTTGTTGCTGGGCCCTGGGCGTATTACTACTGGGGTGGCAGTCATTGCTACTGTTCATGTTAATTGCCACCGTTGATGTCGATCCTTGAAGGCAGTTGTGCCAATGGAGATTTGGGAGGGCGATCTTGATGCAGCCATAGTGATGATCTTGACTCACACGAATGCTGCTATTATAATCTTGGAGCACACTGCTGAGTTGCTTTCACGGATTCTGATGGCGGTTGCGAACTTGCCTTAAGATGGCTCGTGCACGCGAACTCGCTTGATGCCCCTTTTTGTGTCACGTTGTGCGTCACACTCCTATGTCACGCTATCCTTGGCTTGCGGCCATGGGGCATGTCGAGGGTGCTCAGGGTAGTTTCCAGCAAATCTCAGAGTGTTTATCATCAGTATATTGTTATATATTTCGCGTCAACACACCAAGAGCTCCTCGGGACAAAGTTTATGTACCCAAATATCGTATATTGACTGTTATTTTTCAGCTTGGGATCGTCTGAGGTGTCTGGCCATCCAGCATTCTTATGATGTCGCGCAGAATACAAGGAGCTGAATAGGCCACTGAGCTTGATAGCGGGTCAAGGTCGCATGTAGAGGTCCTACAACATTTGTTCGTCGATGTGATGGGACAACCAGCAACCCATCTTGCGGCTCCTGTGCCTCGCGTTTCGCGTTATCCATGGCTGGCTCTGGATGGTCGTCATCCTCGACTATGATCATGCCTAGAAAACTGGTCCAGCGGAAGCAAATTTTGTGCCAACATCGAGGACTCATGAGTACCAAACTGGCAAGGTATCACTTACAAATATACTAACTTCGTTGCACCCAGCCCTGCACCTCCTCTTTCGCGCTATCGGGAGTGGATTTTGGATCCAGCCATTGTCAAATGATGATACATTGAGAATTGGTTCTGCTGGGGTAATATGAGGGTGTGTGCAAACCGTGCAGGGACAGGCGCTTGCACTTATTTTGGCATTAACTCGGCACAGGAAATTTTGCTAGTGCCCGCCTCACAATTTATTATTTTACGTCCCCAACCGTCTGCTGGTATTAAAATGCCAATACCCGGTCCTTACGCAAACCACATCCCTTTCCCCTCACTTTCTTTTGTTCAAGATAATAATCTTCGACCATCAAAATGAGATTGCCTTCGTATAGATCCTCCCACATGCTTCGCTACCATCCATACCCTCGGTTCGGCCTTAGCCAACGTGAACTTTTAGCGGTAAGCCATTACGAACGTCCTTTCAGCGCTATTGTTAACTTGTATTTTCAGCACACCACTGAGGAAAATGACCCTTTGTTGGTGAGTCATGCGATCTTCGGCATTCGATGCTATTTTTGAACATGTTCATTGTGAAGCAGATCAACAACCCACTCAGTGGCCACAACGTTCAAAATGAGGACACCTCAAATGCTCTCGATCTCGCACGTATCTCTCTACACCTTCTTATAGCCTTACTTACTCTACAAGCACAGCCTGGTAATGAGGAGCAAGAGGAAAATGCCCCGAACCCCCCAGAGGTGGTCGAGGTCCTAGAGGGTGAACTTCGTGATAGGCATCGGAAACTGACGGCACTTCTCATCGTACGTTAGCAAGTGTTCTTTTATTCACATCTCCTAACCCACGTTGTGTCAAAGGTCATTCTATTATTTGTGGTAAGGAAACTCACTGTCACCGCCCAATAGTCGCGCCGCGTTTCACATTATGCCTGGTTCATATCTTCACCTGACATTTTCGGCTCCCTGTCAACTTGTATACCACCACATGCACAAATGTAACATACACTTGCTTTGGTCTTTTTTTTTTACTCGAACATGATTCACATCGTTGCTAATACCATCATTCTTGTAGTTATTACCTCATCTCAATATATCTGTACAACACCGTCTTCCAATGCTGAAAAGGTTTCTACAATAACAGACAACGTTCTGATCCTTCATCCCTTCAAATGTATTGAATTGTAACTGTTGATATGACACTGGCTTAGCCTTCGCCTAACAATTATCCTAGCTGAGTTTCAAAAATATAATCATGCAAACCGGTGTCTGCTTACCCACACACTTGTTTGCAATAGTACCTCAGTGTAGAAATTCTGGAAGTCTCACTCATGGCTAGGCCTCGAGAAAGCAGGACAAAAAAATTATGCAGCGTAGGATTATTTTTTTTTGGTTTTGCCAATTCAATCATATTGCAACAGAGTGGAATACAATTAGTGAGCCAACCTACCAGGTGAAGAGGGCTTTATGTGTCATGTATCATGTGCCACTTGGTATTTGGAATCGCTTGTCTTGGTTGGTTTGTAGTATACGAGTGGGCAATCCCACATAACTGCAGCATCAAGCTATGTCAGCCGTAAACACAGTCTAACTTATAAAAGCTTCAAAAAACATCGAGAATGCAATCATAAGGTACAGCGTCAGGAGGACTTTCACAAGGTATTAATTAGAACCCCGTCGCTGTTGCCCCTCCAAAGTCAGGAGGGAACCTTTCAGGCGGCATGCCCATCATCGGATCTCCTCTTGCTCCAGCAGCTGTCTTCGCTGCCACAGTAGAGTGCAAGCCCTCCAGGGTTTCTGTCCACCTCTCAAGTGCGGCATAACGCTTCTTCTCCAGTACGTGGCTATGATCGAGTCAGTGTGAAGTGCGTAAAAGGAAAACGACAGTGATCTTCTCACCTTTGATCGAGTTCAAGCCGCATGCCGACTTGGTCGATCCGACCATCAACCTTCCCCTCTAGAATTAGCCCAATAAGAAGCTCCTCGACCTCAGCAATTTCGACATTAAGTTGCTGAATAACTGTGAGTGCCAACGATAGTTGAAAAAAGAGCGAAAAAAATCACTTTGGCGAGGAACGAAAGCTCCAGTCTCGTGTAGGGCTTGATGAGGTCAATCAAGTAGGAAGTGCGCAGGCTGCGCAAAAGTTCACCAATATAGGATCTAATGAATAAGTCATCCATAATCGTTGACCGATTATCTGCCACTACGTTGAGCACCATGGATTGGAACGTGAAGGGAATTACCTCGTAAGATCTTCTCAGCCAGGTGAACTTCTCTGCGTTGATAGGCATCTACAAGGTCAGTCATTGCCTTGATCTGTGAGTCGTTCTTGTACGGCTTTGTCTCCTGGGAGTCGAATGGGTTAACTTCAGATCCAGTGAGCATGTTCGCGAGGACAAGATACTTGAGGACTTGGATGCGCTGCGGAGAGCCGGCTTCGTCATAGTTGCGGAAGGACTCAAAAAAGTCTTCCGATGCACGATTCCACTGTCCTGTATGATAGCGTTAGACATGAGTAAGGATCGGGGATGAACAAGAGTCACTTTCGCCCATCCACATCTTGCCTCCGCACTCCTTGATAACACCCATGATCCGCGGATGTGGAATTGCGGAGCGCACACTGTTGGATGCATTGTATATTTCCTACGTTCGACGACTTGATTAGTAGGTCTAAATGATCGCATGGGATGCGAGGTTGTACCTTGAGCTTCTTGACGTTACGCATCTCATTGTGCATTTGAATCTCGAGTGCATAGATCTCGAGGAGCTGTGTTCCCCGTTGCGACTGGTCTTCGCCATCCATGGCAGCCTTAGTCGTGGCGTGCAAGTCGCGGATGAGCTAGTCGGTAGAGACTGTTGAGACCATATATGCGAAGATGAATGATGAATACCTTCGTCAAACGCCCGTACTCTTTTCGATCTAGCCAAAGCTTTGCCAGTTTTAAGTTCGTCTTGACAGACAAACGCTAGAGAGAATATGAATGTCTCAAAGAGCGTATTGCACCATCACAGTACTCACGTCATTCTTCGCTTCCTCAAGCGCATCCTTGGTGACCTGGTAAAACTTTTCTAGTACATCCACCTCGACGGGACCACTCTTCCCACCGCCGACATAATCAAGGATGCCATTGATGGTCTTCTCAGAGTAATTTCGGGTGACTGCAGACTTGGTATAGGTGAGGAGTTGTATGTAAGTCTTCAAGGCATCTGCTGGTCGGTGTAGCTGTAGGAAGAGGAGTTTGGTAGATTGCTTCAGAGCCTTGAAGCCCCTGTGAAGTATTCGTTAGCATACAGTTGGATCAATAGGCAGTGAGACTATACCAGTCGCCTTTATCTGTTTCCTGGTCCACTATAGCGCGAAAATCTTTTAGTGCTTCCTCTGGAGTATCTTCTTTCTTTGCTGGAAGAAGGAATGCATCAACAACTTCTGCTATACACCGGATTGCTTACATTTTGCAGTATAGTACATGTTCTCTACATCAGCACTACCGGATTCGTTGGCCTCGTCTCCATCAGAGTAGTCGAAGCCGTAATCCTGTACAATAGCTCGGAATCAGCATAACGTCCAAGGGGTTGATCTTGAAGGGAGTGTGACCTCATCATCACTGCCCTGCATATAATCGGCATCATCGTCATCCATCGTGAGCTTAAGTTATGAAAGAGATGCAGTAAGCGACGAAGTGATGGAGGTGTGCAACTTCGCGAGGAGGTGGCGCACTACACGTAAAGTCACAAGTCTTCTCCAGTAGTAGTGCTATCTAAGGAGCATCGAAAGGGCACAGCATTGTAATTTGAACGCGAACAAAAGTTACTGGAGGACGGATTCGGCTCATATAGTCGTATTCATATTCAGACAGTGTTATATTAATTCTCGCCAGAATCTTGGATAATTCCATGGGTAAGTTGGCCGTGAAGAGAGACGTGCAGGCATCACGGAGGATATAGTTATGATGGACACAGAAACTGTGACTGAATGCTTAGCAAGTGAGGTGCAATATTTAGTTTCATAAACCAGCCGCCTTGCTAAGGGACAATAAGCTCTCACTTCCGAGGGGCTAGTAGCGAGACGAGAACGCAACATCGAGTAGCAACGTGCACAACGCCTGATAGCACTCTGAGCGCAAGTTACCTGACCTGTAGGATCCGGCAACTTCACAATTAAGACGTGATTTGTGCTCAGATGGATGGTGATAAATACACAACGGAATCAGCTCACACCCAGGGTCGTGCTCCAGTGTTTCCGCCAAAAAGGCAAGACTCGCCACACAAGACACGCCCACCGCGTCGCCAAGGCCATATGATTGCCGATGCCGACCTCCACATAAGAATAGGGATGAACAAAGAGCTTTTCTTTGACATCAACGACATCAGTTGCTTTCTCAAGACAAGTTTCGGCATGTCTGACAACGCGCCATGTGCGATGAATGCGTTGAGACCCGCTAGATTCATAACAAGGTCTCATATACCTGACCAAATTGCGAGTGCTCGTGGCCGGCCAGTATCTGGTATATCGCAAGACATCAACGAACAAAAGGCTGGTGGCATGCTCTATGTATACGCCTCTTGACAACGATGGAAGCATCCTATGACTGTGCCTGCGAGATGATGCAATTAATATCTGCCTACATGAAAGGCAATGAACATACTCATGCCAGGGGCCTCTTGAATGCCCTCCATTCATTAGGCCAGCCGTTTTTCGGCGGTGTATCTGTTGGTATGCGGAGTTCTCTAGGAAACAAACCCCTCACTCTGGACTCAACAGCCCGCTTCTCTGGTTCAGACATACTCTTCATGGCCTCCACCTCAGCCAAGCTCCTTGCTCTTGGATCCTCTTGCTTATTTGCTTCCCTAAACAGCCTCGAGTCAATTTCTTCCAGTTCTTGCATTGCCTGCCTCATGCAATTAAATTTTCGCTGCAGCTCCGCGTCCCGTTTTTTGCGTAGGTGTCTCTGATGGAGGAGCCAAGCGCGCTCAATAGTCTCGTGCGCTTGCACAGAAGGTATCGCGCGCTGGAGAGCGCGTGCGACATCCGGGCGCCATGTACCAGTAGGAGAGGCTTTGTTGCGGATGTTCGGAGGGTACAAGTGACGGCGGATGATGTCTTTTTGTGGATCGGAAGAAGACACTTCACCCTTGCGGGTCGAATAAAGCCGCGCGCCCAGTCCACGCAATTGCAACGGCAAGCCGTTTGATTTCAAAACTGAGACTGACATGACCTGCAGCGCGTGACAGTGAAAGCGAGTGAAAAGTGAAGCTGAAGTCAACAAATTTCATTACTTTGTTCATTTTCCCACGGCTGCTTTACTTGAAATTCTCGAGAGCTGAAGCGCTGACAAGTGCTGATTGAACAGAACATGTCCTTTTCCCTTGGCCTGCTCTGTCGGCAATGTTGCCATTCAATTCTTAGTCCCGTAAGTACCTACTCGTCTGAAATGTTCTCATCTGAATTTGCGCAGCGCCCACCACTCGTTCGAGAGTTTTCTTCAACACCCATCTTAGCCCTACGACGAACGAAAAAGATTCCGGTGCTCTCCAAGAAAGCCCTTGCAGCAAAGGCAAGAAAGCGTGCAGCGAAGGCTCGCAAACACATATATGAGAATGAGAAGATGACTCTCGAAAGCGCTATTGACGTGATCCGTGTACGTCCCCCGGGCCTTATCACAACTCATTAACCAAAGATCTCGGTAGGCGGTTGAAGTTGCAAAAGCAAATGCTACATACGAGCTGGTCATCAAGACTGCCATGTCCCGCGGATCTATCATCCCAAAGGGTCGTATTGCTCTCCATCGCGAAACTAAAGCTCGCCCCGAAGACCGCATCCTTGTATTTGCCGAGGGCCGTCAGGCAGAAGAGGCAAAGAGTGCGGGTGCACACATCGTCGGTGGAATTGAGCTAGCAGATGGTATAATCAGCGGCAAACATCATGCAACCACCATTCTATGCTCCACAGCCCTCATCAGGACCATCACCCCGAAACTCGGACGTGTCCTCGGCCCGCGTGGTTTGATGCCTTCTGAGCGTCGAGGGACGGTTACGGATGATTTTGCCGGCTACTTGCGGCGACTTTCTGGTACTACAGAATGGAAAGGCGACAAGAATGGCGTCATTCGGATGCCTATTGGCAAGGTCAGTATTTTTGCCCAGCACGCGTCCGCTAGCCGCGGTCTACTATTTCTAAACATCGTTATTTACCGACAGCTCCACTTCCCGATAGAAGACGTAGTTAAAAATGTCAAGCAATTCGTGACCGCTGTCAAACGGGTGACCGGGAACCAGAAAGATACCGAGGAGAAGGGAAAGAGCAAGAGTGTCAAGCCCGGTGAGTGTCTCTGGTACTTTGATCTCTTCTGGTATCGACTGAACGACTACTAGTCAATGCCATCACACGTGTAATGTTGAGCTCAACGCAGGCACCCAGCATCCAGATATCGGACATTTGATATAGCAGTGTTGATCGGGAACTAGACAATGAAAGTTCTGATTTCAAATATTCTGCTTGAGAGCAACGTGTTACTTGTGCATCCTTGCAAAATCACCCTTTCCTTGTCACTAACCATTGAAGTACACTTATATATCCTATAATAGATGTTCCATAAAGTGATGCCACCACTATCCGGCTCTTGTCAGCTCTGCTTGTCTCAGATAGTCGACCAAGAACGTCAGAAAGATAGGTTCACATATTAATTGTCCCCTTGGTACGAACACATAACACGTTGAGATGGCGTGTTTAGCACTGTCTGAGGTGTGGGTGAATCGATAAGGACTGAGTACTGATTG
Source organism: Suillus hirtellus (assembly GCA_016695485.1). Lineage (NCBI taxonomy): Eukaryota > Fungi > Basidiomycota > Agaricomycetes > Boletales > Suillaceae > Suillus > Suillus hirtellus. The sequence goes on along the minus strand of MU172273.1, from coordinate 1,697,734 downwards.
ACAGTGTCATCATCATCATGCGTAGCTGGTTGATAGGAGGAAATAGACTGGGAAAGCATACATTTCTGACTAAGTTGCAATAGGTGAAAGCTCACTAGGTTTCCTAACCAACAGGGAATAACACTAAGTTCGATACAATGATACTGGTGATACATTAAATTCGTCTGGTTTGCAGTAGTGTAGTAGCGTGTGAGAGGAAACGAGCAAAGCAAATGCGAGAGATCCAAACAAGAAAAAAGATTTACACTATCGCTCAGCCAGCAATACGGAGTGTTCCTTTTGCACTGCACGATCGCGTCTGGAAGCCATCTTCCTCTCTTTCAACGCCTCCTCTACCTTTGAATAACGTTTATCGCCTTTTGTACGGTCCCGTCCCTTTGCCCTCTTTCCAATATCATCACCCCTTGACCCACCCTCCCGCGTAGACTGAAACTTCTCCTGCGGACGATTTTTAGGCGGATGAGGGAAGATATCACCCCAGGACGATTTCCGCGCGTCATAGAATGGTTGTTTACCTTGGGATTTCGGGATAGTAATACGCATAATTTTGCCTGTATCATATGTTAGACCAGTCACAGGGCTGGAACTGAGGAATGGCGACAAACCTTCCGCGGTGCATGCGTCAATGATTATGTGCCCGCTCTTTTTCAAAGGTGGGAAGACGAGGCGCGGCCAATGGAATGCCTCATTTCGCAGCGCGGCTTCGACCTCCTCTGGATTTCCAGCTGGTAAAATTTCCAGAGGAATATGATCAGTTGCTTCAGCTTCGTGCCTCGTTTCAACATGATCTACGTCAAGCAAAAGCTCCTTCGTTACCCTCTCTTCCTTTAGCCCGATCTGCTCTGCCTCCTCCCGACCGACAGCGCCAACGCGTCCTACACTGCTCACTTGCGTGGAGATGCCTTCGCCTACTATGCTTGGGCGTGGCCCGCGTTGAATTGCAATATAAGAGTACTCGATATCTTCGTGACCCTCACGGGCATGTTTTGTGAGACGAACAAAGGACGGACGTTGCAAGCGTTGTGAGAAGCCACAAACTAGGCTCACAGATTTTCCAGAGTACAGAGGGCAAGCACCATCGTGCGGGCACTATTGCAGGAAGACAAGAATCTTAGTATGACTCATCACAGGGTTGAAAAGTCCAACACCTACAGGAGCGACAACGTGGGCACCGCGAACAGGCCAGTCTGAAGTTTCTGGGTCATTGAGTTCTTTACGCCCCATCTCGAGGAGATATTCGCGTGCTTCTGCAATGTTCTGAAACCCAGCTTTCGTTTTGTGATCGATCAGAACCTATAATAATTTTAGACTATTAGACAGTGACTAAAGTGAAGGGATAAAAATGAAAGCTCACGATGGTATGTGCTCCACTTTCCCACAACTCTTTCACGAACTTCTTCCGCGCGAGAGGGGTCTGTAGAGTTGAAAGCATGAAAGCAGACAGGGCAAGAGTATCAAGCCCCTCCGATCGCTTAATTTTATCATCTTCACGGAAAGACCTTTGCCAAGTTGCACTAAGGGCGCCCAAGTCCGTATCTGTTTCATTAATTTAGCGAGTGCGCAGCGAGATGCACACGCATACGTTACCTCTCAGTAGACGTTTGCCTATTGCAACAAGTCCGTCACGTTTGTCGATACCGAGGTATGTGAAGATATTGGATGTGGAGAGGCGCGGTTCCTCGGAAGCGCTAGTGGGTTTCTGAAAAGTATTCGTCGATGCCCTGATGTTCTTCAGCATCTACAAGTTACAAACATCTACAACGTACCATAATCCGCTGCCTACACCTGAGCCCCAGTCTATGACATGTTGCACATTCCATTGTGAACCTAATCTGTGCTTAACATGGTGGAGTACAGCACAGATGGCAGAATAATGTGCAGGGAGAACGACCGACGCGAACGCTGTCCCGTCACGGTCAGAGTGTCGCGCTCCTTGCTTCCGAGAGCGGTATTTCACGTCGTACGAGTGATCCCATCCTTCACTCTCATGAAAGAAGAGACGTGTAGCATCACTATGTAGCTGCACCTTGTCAGAAGCTGATAAGTGATTAGAATGTGCAGAGACTGATTTCACCCGACAAACCATCTATCAGAGCAGTAATTGACTTTTGCAATTCAGTGGGCATAACAACAGCACCAATTTTTTGGCTTCCAAACCGCGCTGCAGGAGATTTGCGGTGCTCGCTTCGTTCAGAGTGATCTTCAACAAAGTTCTCCGCGTCCTTGGCCTCCTCTGGATATTCAATCGCGACAGGTTCAAGCTCGCGTGGTGATCTCTTTGCCATTACGTGCTTATGGCTTGTCAAAGAGATATCTATGTCTTGCAAAAGCGCCCTTAGCGTTGGATCGAGGTCTAGAGCCGCATTAGGTTGGGCTAATGCTGCAACTGCTGAGGTCGAGAATGGGGTGCCAATATGGCGAATACTGTGCGCAAGGACGCGCAAAGTAATGGATGTACCTCGAAACATCCTAGTGGTACTTGAAAAGTTGAGGTAGTCTCAGCTCAAAGAGCGCAAGTCAAAATTGTGCGATTATATAATGGAAGTGTTTAGTCAGTCTCATCTGCAGACTTTGCACGGACGCGTCCATCCCAATGACCAGCAGGAAACAAGCTATCCCAAATGATTCCCTTAGCATTGATGAGCGTCCTGCGAAACGGACAAAAGTAGATGATGAACGCGAGGAGAGCACATCTTCCGCGGAGCCGTCACACGCCATGGCGGATATTACTGGGGCAGCACGAGTTTCAGAAGATGAAGACGAAGAAGGTTTAGAAGATGAGGTCGAATCAGGGCAGTCAAAAAGTGAACCTAGAGCGTCAGACCTTTACCTTGACACAGTGCGCCATTCAATGAAACCCATTGCGCACATATTTGCTGACAAGACCTTTAGATCAATCGAGCATTGCTCGACTTTGACTTCGAGAAAGTGTGCTCTGTATCTATGTCAAACATCAACACATACGGCTGTCTTGTCTGTGGAAAGTACTTCCAAGGACGAGGTCGCAAGTCGTACGCATATGCGCACTCCATTCATGATGACCACCATGTTTTTATCAACCTTGAGACAACAAAAGTGAGCTGAATGTTAATCACAGATACATAGACTTACGACACATAGGTATACGTTCTTCCAGATGGTTATCCTGTCTCTGACCCATCTCTCGAAGACATATCGTTTGTCCTCAACCCATCCTTCACGAAGGTTTCCATATCCACCCTGTCCTCGCCATCGCATCTTCTGAAACCCTCCTACGACCTCTCGTCAAAGCCCTATCTTTCTGGTTATATTGGCCTAAATAATATCAAGCGAAACGACCACATGAACGTTATCATACATTCCCTCCTCCACATCCCTCCTCTACGGGACTACCTCCTTCTGTCCTCCTTTCGTGGCAAGGAAACCGAACTCGTTAAACGATTTGCCGCTCTCGCCAAGAAGATATGGAACCCTCGGCTATTTAAAAGCCAGGTTAGCCCTCACGAGTTTCTCCAGGAGGTCAACCGCGCTAGTGCGGGTAAGTTCCGACTCGAGCAACAAGGCGATCCTGTCGAGTTTCTGGGTTGGTTACTCAACCGACTACACAAAGACATGGGTGGAACCAAGAAAAAAAATTCGAGTAAGTCGTGTAGACCGACTAGCCTGCTGTTTACCCTCGTTCGGCCTCCGAATTGATACATGAAATGGACAGGTATTATATTTTCAACGTTTCAAGGGGAACTCCGCGTGGAGACACAGCAGGTCGTTGTCCGTCCGGACTTTACGGGTTCTGAGAAGCCGCAGTTTGATATTGACAGAGGTGGGATCGACTTTGGTGGTCACCTGGACCCTTATTCATAATAGTGCATGTCAGACATCAAGGCTACTGTGTCGCCGTTTCTCTTCCTAGCGGTTGATCTTCCCCCACCACCTCTTTTCCAAGATACGATCGAGAAGAACATCATTCCACAAGTTAGCATTCATTCTGTGTTGGCCAAGTATGATGGAGTCACCACGCAGGCGAGTTTGGCTCTGCTTTTCGGTTCTTTCATCGGACCGAACTGATATGATACGGATTCAGGAGTCTGCTGGCCAGTTACGCAGGTACAAGTGTCAACGCCTCCCACAGTATATTATTTTACACTACAAGCGATTCACAAAGAACGCCTTTGTCGAGGAGAAAAACCCGACGATTGTCACATTCCCACTCAGAGGAGTTGATTTCCGTGAATGTGAGCGCTTTGAGCCATACTTACGTGATAATCGCATTAGCAATGACTGATGATACGATTTTGTGCTATAGATCTGGATGCAGCACCAACACATCCGCCAACCGTCTATGATCTGATCGCCAATGTAACCCATGAATCAGTTGCTGGAACTACTCGCGACAAGGAAAACACGATTTGGAAAGTTCATCTCCGTGCCGCTGGTGGGGGGGGCGAGGGTGAAAAATGGTTCCAGATCCAAGACCTCATCGTTGAAGAAACGCGCAAGGAGATGATCTTCCTTGGGGAGACCGTGCTGCAGGTGCGCTATTCCTGTATTATGGATTATATGATCTCACGCGTTCAAATTAGATATGGGAGCGGCGTGCTGCGAACGCCGATGGTAACGCGTCAATGAAAATGGTTGTCGATCGACGGTGATACCGAAGCGTTGGGTAGACATTAGGCTGAGGAGATACCGGGGTTTCGACTTACAGTATATAGGATCCCCGCCCTCAATAAGACCGGAGATACAAACATACATCTTACATATCATGATACACATCAGCGCATGTTAATGGAGCTCAGCGAAGCTCGCGCGTTACTAATCGTCCAAGACAACACATGAAAATGCATTGAACTGTCTATGCCCCTTTTCCGGGCACAAGGTGTTCCGAGTACGGCCGCCGTTCTCCGCGGCGACCATAAACTAGCACACCTCTGATCAAAGAGTGCGTGGGCACGCCTTTAGGGGCGCATACCCTGCTGCACGTTACTCCATATAGTGCCAGCGCAGTGTAATGTCACTTTGCCGAAGAATGCGGCGACGGCGAAGATGCAGGGGATTTCCCTGGCACCCCGGGTGATGTCGTTGACGCGTTCATTGGAGGGATTGGGTTTCGGCTGATGTGATGGCAATTTAAGTTGGGATAGGATCGCACAATATGCATGGCAAACTCACTTCGCAGCAGCTTCTTCCAAAAGAGGTTTGAATATGTATACGCCCGAGGCGACGCCTGGTTAGTTTCACAGCGGATATAACATTAATGACAGAGATTGAGATGACTCTACTTCATACCTGTTAAAACTGCGACTATGTGTGGAGTAAACCGCCGTGACATGATGATGGCTTTGTGCAAGCCACAAACACGGCAATTGCATTTCCGTTTCGAGAGAGAGATTCAAACTCAGCGGCTATGTTTACCTCGAGGTCGCAAATCGAACAGGCCAACACGTAGGTAGATTTATGTTGTCGAAAGTCTAGTGTCGCAAAAGAATAGACCATGTATTTGCGCTGTCAGTGACCAAGATGAATTTCTATAGGGACATAGTAGATAAAAGAAAGCCGTTGTACAATGGAGCGTTAAGCAAAAAATCAATTAATGCCCAATCTTTCACAAGCAATCCGCGCCGCTTCCTCTTTAGCGACGCCCTTCTGATTGGCAGTGGCAGTACTGACGACTTCGCCCTCCACTGTGAATGACGACGTCTTAGACGAATTCTTTGTTCCGGAAGATGAACAACACGTGCCTTTGCAAGTCATTGTCCATGAGAGAGCATGCGGCGGCCCAGACTGAACCTCAGCCCAGGTGACAGCGTGAAGCCTGTGGCGGGATTGATAGTCTTTACAATGTCACAATTAGCATCTCCTGGCTTTAATAAAACAAAGGCTGGACTTGCGGTTGTTCAGGGCAATAGTGTAACCTGGAGAAATATCAGCATTGATCAGTGATAATCTAGATGTGATAACATACGCGACATTATGTGCAGGCAACAGATTAAAATCTTGTAAAGCTGGAGAAGTGAAGAGTAATTGTCTGTCCTGTAGCACAACTTATGCGTATTTAAATCTGCAGGTCCAACGACATGCCGCGAGGCAGCCAAAGTGAATACCGATAGTGTCCGATATCGTCTGCATTGGTCACGGAAACCAGGTAACCGCAGTTCCCGTGGCCACAATGAAGCAAATCCCGTCGTATTTGATCAGAAAAGCTGCACAGGATAAACGTAACTGTAAGTTATTTCAGAAGCTGCAGGGGAGTGCTCTTGAAGACCGAGGTCAACATCACCTTTGTTGCAAAACCGCTCATCTGCTCTAACAACCATAGAATGCAGAGTCCCTGGAAGACGGAGCGGTACCAAGAATGACATACAACGGTGTCAAACAAATAACACACGCAACGCTTCGGTCCCGTTTGAACACCGATGGAGGCACTAGGAGGCTAGCAAAATCGGATATAATGGACCTATAGTCTGGTTTACCTATATTGGGGGGACGGAATCAAGGAGTGGCTGAGATGCGATCTATTTATGCTATGATGCAATGCAACCAGCAACAATTCCTGAACACAGCGGCTCTGCGCGCTTGAGACAGGCCCGGTGAAGATGTAGATAAGAAAAACTTCACGATCGCGTGGCCATACGACACACGCGCGAGGGTCGGACAGATACAGCGGAGATTTATGGTCGGCACTCTCTCCATAAGTCCGACAGCAGATCGATCATACTTGGGGCCCAAGTCTAGTCACCGACATGTGACAAATCTGGGAACTGATGGAGGTCGATCAGGGTCGATAGGGAATCATTGGCAAAGAAGAGTGTCTCTGAATCTAAACTGTGAATGTTGAAAGGTTAATTGTTGTGGGCGTCGATCCAAGACTTGGAAGGGCCGCAGTGTATAAAGATACCATTGTAGTCCATCTCGACGATTATTTCGATACAACATAGGAATTTAGATATTGACCGGAAGGAGCTGAGTAACATCACCGTGTTTGAGTCAGCATAATGGCTTCCGGTGTCTTACTAGATCTCCAGCATAGCACGGTCGAAAGCTAATGAAAAACTGCAAAGTGATATGTTACCCGTGCTGGTCTGAATGGGAGACGGAGAATAGCACTCAGGTCAACAGCAAGTACTGCGTGGTAAGGGGTTTCATCGACACTTACTAGCTGGCGAGTGTCGTCTAACTTAGGATGAACAAAAGATCTGAGAGGGGCAAAAAATAATCAGACCCTGATGCTTTAATGAGACAGATTAGATAAGATGAATGACGTGTATAAACTAAAACGGTGCAGGTACAGGAACTTCCATTGAAGAAGTGTGTACGATGAATGGTTATGCATATTGATGAATGAAAATACATGAGGATGAACGTAGAAGAAATGCACAACTTGCAAAAGGGGGGAAACGCCAACAAATGAAGATAATCAATCCAACATGAACTTGACTAACGCATTGACATCCGAGAACCAGCCTCCGCGGCGGTAACTTGTCATTCAGCCTTGATCAGATCTTAATGCAGTCAGCGCGTGACTAGCGGCCACATTTCTGGCTTGATGTTTATGAGTCCCCGAGCCGACTCCATAGGAAACCCCGGAAACTTGAATGGTGGATCAGGGACGTCTGATAAGCGGATACAAGGACCAAAAGAACTTGCTTCTACACGTCGAGGTCCATACGTATTGATGAGTAAGGCCTTCTCGTACGTCAATCCAGCTTAATGCGGAGCTTTGTCCAATGGACTGGAGATCTGAAACCTACAGTAAGTCTTTTAGATCACCAAAGCAATTGCACGAACAGTTGTTAAGGGCATTAGTAGAGTCTTCGAATGTCGTCAGCTGAGGCAGAGAAGCGCAAGGGACTGTGACAAACCATTAGCTTGGTTTTTTCCAGACATTGCGAATGTTTGAGTTGATGACCATACCTGAACTCACTGACAGTTATTATACCATTCAAACGTACGCTTCATGAGACTTTGAAAAAGAGAGACGGTGTTGAGTGGAGGCAATGCCCGATGGAACTAGGAGAATAATGTTTTCATGATCGCGGCGTTGAGGAACATAACGGACGGAAAACCAAAAAATTCCCAAGATGCATGAAATAGGGCGAGCTGCATGCAATGACGATCGACTCAGTGAGAAGATGCGAGGGACGAAGTGACATGTGCCCCTCATATATCTTGTGCAGTGGATCGTTCCAAGCGCCTTACGACCGAGCTCGGAATGAATGATACGCATTTCCTCTGCCAGTGGGTACGGGAGAAGTCCGAACGATACTGTGGGGCGTAGTCAATCATAAACTGTAGCGACATTGTCTGTAAACACTTCTATACGAACCGGTGATAAGTCAGTTAATCCCGTCCGGTGTGACGATGTTAGAGGACCTAACCAGGAACCTCTGCGATTGGATCTGTTGTTAAAACTTTCGCGCATTACGCCCGTCACATGTACTCAGGGTGCGGTAACAGATCAAAAAGTGGCACCAGGCAGACGTGCGCTCGGGCCTGTGCGGTGAAAAGCAGGCATGTGGAATACGCATTTATGCCTTTAACGATTACACGTTGTTGCACAGTATTGTGTACGGGAACGGGAAGCGACTCGGGCCACGGCGGTTCTTCTCACCCAACTTGAAGCCGAGGAGTAGCACAGCCACGTGTTTCACTGCTTTCAGTTATTCACGCCTTCATGACGTTCATTTGAGAAATTCTGATAGACGCGATAACTATAAAGAAATATAACACAAGTAGGGGACTGCGGGGGGACTACACTGAAGAAGAAAATACAAGGTTGATGATCACAAACGACAGAACCACGTAAGTAAATTATGCGGAAATCCAGAAGAGTCTTGTGAGAGGGTGAAATGATAACAAAACAGTAGAAGCAATTACACGGCAAATCAACGATAGGAACTCAATGGCCATTCCCTGGTTGCATGAGGGCTTGCAGAGCAAACTGACAAGCAATTTCTGTGGCAATCGCTTTGGTTGCCCCCTCGCCTCTGCCATATTCATTGTCTCGGACTAAGGATAAATTAGGCATGTATCAGGAAGCGCTTGAACAACAGCTTACAGTATACGATTACGGTCCATTGCAGTGCGTGCCCGGGACCAGTTGATGAGCTATTGATCCGCAAGTCTTGCGTAGTTCTGAATCTATGTTGCAGAAAATTGTTTAACTGCATGCGATAATCTGCGGAAAAAATCAAAAGTTATCACATAGTAAATATGTATAGACGCACGAGGTATCTGCTGGTCAAGAGCGACATGCTCATCTTGTCCATGTTGTGTGTTGTACCCATCCCCTCGACCATGTGCATGCTGTTGACCGCTGCGGCGACTCCTGCCATTGCGGTAATTCTGGTCTTGGGTGTAACGTGCCATGGCAATCAATGATTCAGACTTGAGCTCGAAAATAAGGAGGAGTTGGTTTATGAATACGCTAGTGGTCTCATTTATATCGAGGAAGCACATACACCAATTACTTACCTCGCAGCCAATAGTACCTCATAGGCAATGGCCAACACAGTTGTAACATCGGAGTTGCTCACTATGAGTTTTCCACAGTTGCAGAATCGAACAATGAACGCCATATATTGTATCTGTAAAGGATTCTGAGGCGGGTGGTCCTCATTGTAGCTGGTCTCTGGGTCGTGTATTCTGGAGCTATGGGTCAAGCGGCGCTGTAAGAATGTAACAAAACTGCCACTGGACGTGCTAGATTTTACCCTGTATTTGGGTTTGACCCGAAGGTATTCTAGACAACGATCAGTGTACTTGGAATCCTTCGTCATTCGGTAAAAGGGTTATAACTAGAGTACTGTACCACCATTTCCATGCGCTTTACGATTGCTTCAAGTTCATAGTGAGGATACACTAGTATGAGACTCCACACCTACTCGGAGACATCATGACATAGGTTGGTCTCTCTCAGTAGAACCTTGAGAAGGAAGACGGTCGTTCTTCATCCAGTATGTACGCCGTATGAATTGCAACAATGTTGGCCTAGATGGAAGTACAAGGCTCCGTCACTAACCTTCGACACGCAGTATGCGTTGTCAGTCGCAACACTGCTGTCCTAGATGGAAGTACACGGCTCCGTCGACTGAGAGATAGTAGACCAATCACTGGGGTTCGACCTGAACTAAGCTCGTTCCTTGGAACTGCTAGTGACCGGTGGGTACATAGTATTGGGTTGAGCTAAAAGTTGAAAGCGTCCGGCCCGCGCAAAACAGTGGGTACTCCCACGCTAAGAGCAGCGATTCGTTTTCATCCCACTCCCCGTATACCTGGCAAGATTCTTTCAAAGCGCATGTGAAAAAAACTCAATGATGAGTTACCCACCAACACCAATCTACACATCGAAAGACGTCCGTTATCGATTAACGGACAGAGCTTGCTGTTTTGTTTTGATGCACCCTTGCGCCATCAAGCTTCCAAACCTGAAAGCACAACTTGCTTCCTTAAAACGAAGCTGAGCGAGGCCGGTTCGTCATGCCGATTCTGAACAATGATAGTAAAAGCGATTAGAGAGAATGTGGAGACTTCGACACGCTTAACGATCGTTCAACTAAGAGTGCCAGGCTCTGGACCCAAGTAAATCGTGCAGTCTGCAGACAACCCTGCGGACCGCCCAACCTCACGGCAAATGTCCCTGATAGTACGTATCAAGTTTTCATCACTAAACCTGTCAGCAAGGACTAAGGATATTGACGTCGCTGCTTGGGCGTCTTTGTCGTCTGTACGACAGTTCTAGTTCTCCCTCGACTAGGTATCACGACCTTCCATCATGCCCGTACCCGATGACCTTCTGCACTCATTGCAGCGAAGCCTAAATTCGATAATGTCGGCATTTTCATGACCTCTAACGCGCCTATATTCAAGTTGTTGTATACGCTACACATGACTAGCGCGCGGCCGTCTGTACAGTAGCCTCACAGCCAGGCTGCCAGATACAGCCCAGGAACGGATCTACTGCCCTTACGGAGTTCATCCTACAAGCTTACGCAAGACTACGTCATCAACAGTACAAGGGCCCAATAGCAACAAGTTGTGCACACATGCGATCGCATTCTTCATCAGCGCCCTCCTCGTCTAGAACCCGGAAGTAGACTCAATGTGAACACAGGTATTCCCGCGACCCTGAGTAGATCGCCACCTATTCCGCTTACCGGTCGAGCCCTGGGTGGGGGCGAGCCATTTGTCGACAAACCTGGGACATGCTGCTGCCAATATCCGAAGACGACTGGATCCATAGCTTTTGGCTGACAGAAACCGGAGTCCGGGTTGGGATTAGTAGTTATGGAAGTGGGTGTTGTATGATTCTATATAAGAGTTGATCAAATTGAATGATGGGACTGATACTGATGGGAAAGAGAGACTACTGGGACTGTTTTAAGTTCAGTGGTCCAACGATGTGATGGCTAATTGAACCCTTCTCTGACCTGCCGTGAACTGAAGCATGTGGTCAAGGAACTGAGCAGCAAACAAGGGAGCTTAGTTTCCTTGGAGGTCCGTTCTTGTTGTGAGACAATCGCATGCCGCTTAAGGGACTATGGGAGAGACACGCAAACGGCAACAGAGCAGCGGAGCACAAATATGTGCTGACTAAGGGCCGTGGAGACCCCGAATGCGCAGTCTCTGTCCAGGCACTGTGCCCTGTCTTGTACCAAATCCGAAGTGAAAATGACTTGATCCGACTTCGACTGACCGCCACAGTCAGGACAGGACCAATGAAATTATGAAACCGTGGGTAGTCGCATAGCCTTGATATCAATCTATCAGCAATAATATTGGTCACGAACGGAACATGGTACGTTTGTTACGTTTAGTTCAAGTCTCTCATACCAAATCATCGAGCCTGGTGCTGAACGCTGAGTGAGTGGGAGGCGTGAAACGCACACCGCGTTAATATTCTCTTTGCAGGAATCATGTTCGAAAGGTCGGTAGTCAGTACTACCCTTGTCGATCACTGATTGTTGACAGGCACAAAATTCTTGATTTTACGCGGTGATGAGCGGCCAGGTGCTATGATACCCAATGCCCATCAAGTATATGCGAAACTTTCAATCTGCTCAGCATGAACAAAAACAACCATCGCATCTCGACTACATCCGAGCTTCAACCACACAAGTGCTTACTGAATGAAAGGATCCAAATATACACCGTGACGAACTAGTATTTCGGAGTGCCTGATCGTGTATGCGGGGGCTCTGACCAAGTAATTCTTGTTCCAATCCAGTGCTAAACGTAAGTACTTGGATGCCCAGAAACGGATCTTGTTAACAATTTTGATCTTGGGACCTTGTTCCTTGAGTGGACTTATATGAGAAGGGAGTTTACTAATATAAGCTTCAACGTTCGGTTAAAGACCTCGCCTTACGTCCCTTCCTTTGAACGATTTTCTTAGAGACCTTGTTCAATATGGCCCTGGGACGGTTCTCCGTGGCTCGTATCACTCTCTTCTGTATGTTCTGAATCTATTTGTTGAAAGCTCACTTTTGAATGTAATCGTACAGCACTGGCTATCGCGTTCTCCCTCATTGGATTAGGCCTCAATGCCTACTTCATCTCGTTGACGGTGTCATATGATTTCTATTTCACCTTCAGTGCTTTGGGCCTTGCAACCGCGGTGTTGACACTTTTTACCATCCCGGTCATGTGCGTATGCCTATGTCTGGTTACTTTGATTGTCTCAGTTGTTCACAGGTTAATCATTGATTTTATACGACGTGGGGCGTTCACCTCCATGGTTGTCTTCGAGCTCTCATGGCTTTGTATGTGTTATATTTGGAATAATGTGTGTTAGTCTTAATTCTTCTATATACAGTCACCCTTGCGATTCTGTGGGTTGCCACTGCTGGCGAAGCTGTCTCCACCTTCAACTTTTACTATCCTCGAGGTTGTATTTATACGAGTGGTGCGTGAATTTCAGATATGATTTTGTATCATACTCAGTAACTACCAGGTACCGAGGCCCAAACGTATTGTCTGGAGTTGCAGGCAGTGGAGGCTTTCGCATTCCTCAACTTCTTTATATGTAAGTTTTATCGTGGTTTAGGTTGAATCTTTTCCTAACGGTATCGTTTTAGTCTTGGGCTACACTGGCGTACTGCTGGTGTTTTCTATCATTGGATCCATTCGCGGCAATGGTGTCTGGACGTATTCTGTTAAAGAGGCCACATTTCTTGGGCAAAAATCGCAGCCCATACAACAGCAGGTTCCTTTGAGTCAGTACTCGGGCGCTCCTCCTACGGGGTATGCTCCTGTTGTGCAGCCTCAGCAGCTAGGGACCTATAATATCCACAGTGGCACGTCTCCCCAATCACACCAGACGCAATCTCAGCAATTCCAGCCAGTGTATTCTGGCCAGCCACAGGGTATTCCTGTTTAACATGCATGATAGCTGCTTGCAGATAATCTGACTTACGTGTCTGTCGTTTCTATCTATTGTGCCAATGCAGTAAATTATAATACCCAATGACATGTTGCGTTCTTACAACATGACTTCGATAGCGTCATGGTTAGGCCTTGCAATCAGGTTTCTTTTACTAATTGCTTTTTTGTCGTGCGTGAATTGAGAAGATCGGGATGGCCTATAGTAGCCTATTATTCACTTGTGTTGTCGGTACTTGCTTGAAGTTGCAGTAAGCTGCGGGCGTGTAACTTTACGAAACGTGTCCAGCCGTAACTTGGTCGCGACAAAAATCTACCATTATCTGTGTTGCAGCAGACTTAAACAAGAGCTCTTCTTACTGTTGTACTTCACTGAATTGCTCTCCCTTCATTGCGTACTCGAGGTTGGCTATTACTGACGATTCATTCAGTCTCTCATAAATGTCTGAGGATGATGATCGCGCCGCGAAGGCCGCAAGGGCAAAGGCTTTGGTTTGCATCCTCGGAAAGTTCAGCTATCTCACAGACTCACGTATTTCTTTAGCTCAACAAGCAACGTAGGAAAAAGGTTGCTGGTAGCGGCGCGTTGGCAAGTCCACCACCGTCAAGGTCGTTTACTCCTACTCTCCAGGAGTCCGCACCTTCCACGGAGGACACCAAGAATGATGTTGCTGACCTGTATGTCTGTGATCTATGACCCATTTATCGCGCTCAACCTACTTTCATTATTTCTTAGATTCACACCAGCAGATTCAGACGCGAACTGGATCGAATCTCTGTCCAGAGCGAACGTGCCGCACTCTACAGTTTCCAATGCTCTGTCAATAAATGCGCCTACTTCATCTGGGCAAGCTGAGTCGTTGCAGTCTCAGGTGACATCCCTGCAGACAACAATAGCTTCTGTTCAAAGTGAGAACACTAGCTTACGAAGTTCGCTAAGTCGCCTAGAAGCACTCGAGGCAGGTATGTCAGTCTATGGTTTCATGCCGGTTGAGCCTTATTCGCTGTCACAGGTACCAAAGCTCAGCTAAAGAAGCTGGAAGAAGAAAAGAGCAAACTTAAGCTTCAGCTTCATCAGGAACAGCAGCGTGTTCAAGATACGTCAAGAAGTGCAGAGGTGGTGGTCCAAGAGAAGCGTTCATTGGAAGACAAGCACCGCTCAAGTCAGGCAGAGATTCAACGATTGAATTCCCAGGCTGATGAGCTTCGCCGGAGTCATGCAAAGGAACTTGATGATCACCGTCGCATATCGAATTTGCACAAGGAAGAGGTCGAGAAGCTTTCAAACCAGCTCGACGCAGCACGCTCAGAAATCCAAGATTGTCACTTTAAAGAAATGGAGCTCACAAAACGTTGGAATGAGCAGAATGAGAACCATCAGCAGACCATTTCCCTCCTTGTTGCAGAAAAGACATCATTGCTGGATTCAGTTGCTCGTCTGGAGGAGCTTGAGATGGGTACGTTGACCACTTCAATGGCGTTCTCGTCTAACTTTGTTTTACGTCTAGAGACACAAGAGAAAGGTGGATTGCTCCAGGCTGAACGCGAAAAATCGCAGTCGCTCGATGAACGCGTCAAAGACCTGGAGAGCAGTTCCTCTAAGCTCGACATGCAGCTACAAGAAGCCCTGATACGAGAAAGAGACCTAGCTGAAAAGTCGCGAGATCAAGTGAGCAATCTAGTTCTACCGAGAGTGCCTCGCTCAAAGTTATTCCAGGAAAGAGAACTACAGCTTCTCAATGCTTCTTTGGAGGAAGTGAAGTCTGAATCCGAACAGCATCAACAACGTGTTCGTGAACTCGAGGAGCAAATAGAAAGTGACGATCGTGCTGAACGGCTGGAGGAGTCACTCAAGAACACTCAGGATCGCGCTGAAGAACTCGAGTTTCACCTCTCCAAGCTCAAACAGGCATGTAGTTATTTACCTCTCCATCCGCTAGTGCTAACCAAATAAGTAGACTCTTGCGAGCGCGAGACACGAAAAGGATGAATTACAATCTCAGCTTCAATTGCGGACTGATAGTGAAACGGAGTGGAAGGCTAAGCACGCAAGTCTCGAAGAGCAACATTCATCCCTCCAAGAACGTATCCACTCTGCTAGCCAAGATCGTGAAGCGTTACTCGAAGAGCGCGCGTCACTACAGTCTCAGGTTAACTTCAACCAAAGCGCGATTAAGCAGCTTCAGCAAAAGCTTGGTGAGGTCGCATCGGAGTTATCGTCGAGCGACCGTGCTCTTCAGAATGCCCATAGCGACCTGAGGGCTGCCAACCGGCGAGCTGAAGAAGCTGAGAGGACGCAGAAAGATCTACAAACAGAGGGCACAAGGTTGATGCAATCTCTGGATGAGATGCGACCCAAGTTTGTGGAGCTTACTTCTACCAAATTGGATTTGATGGAACGAATCGACAAGCTTGAGCATGAAAAAACATCACGAGATGCTTTCATCTCGAAACTCGAAAATGCGCTTAGCGAGGCGGTGGAACGGGAGGCCGAGGCGGCTCACACTCGCAAAGAAGCAGACTCGTTGCATGAGAAGGACAAAGTCTCACTGCAACAGTCAATCGTTGAGCTACAGCAGGGTTATGCCGAACTGCAGGCGGAACTAGAATCATCCCGGGCGGCAGTACTCAATTTGGAGGGGGACCGTGCACAACTGCGAAAAACTGAGGCGCGTCAGCTAGAAATCATTGACCGTCTCTCCGTGGAATCCGACCAGCACTCACAAGTGATGTCCCACCTGGAATCGGACCTTCGGTCATACAGGACCCTTGACGAGGAACACCGTGCCTTCATTGAACGATCTAACTACGAGCATGAGGCTCTGCAGGCAGAATTGAATGCCAAGGATAATGAGATAGAGCACCTTCGAACCTCTTCATCAGACGAGGCTGCTCCTCGTTCACTGGATGACGAGATGATCAGTGCACTCAGAGTCCAACACGCTATGGATCTCTCCAATGCCAACTCCCAAATTCGCACTTTGGAGACCGCCGTCTTCGAAGCTCAGGCAAAGTCGCATAGCCTGCAGAAGCAAATCAACATCTTGGAGGATCAGCTCGCACAACAACGCTCCGCATCGAGAGCAACTTCAAGACCGTTTTCTCCCGGAGTGCCAGGCAGACCCTCCAGTCGCACCCTTAATCCTATTGATTTACGACGTGGGTCTTTCACTCACAAATCAAGCAATCTCGCCCCACCTTCCCCGCGGACTGTCTTTGACGTTGGACTCTCACCCGAAACTCGTCACAAGCGTCAAGTCAGCCTTGGCATGTTAAAAGCGCGTATTGATAGCGAGGTTGCAGCATCAGCTGGTGGTTATCCTTCGTCGCGACAGCTTTCGCCTGTTCCACAAGGTAACGAGGTATCGGGACAGGAGCCCGACTCCCCTTCCTGGCATGCACAGCACATACACCGGCGACCACAGTTTATGGACGAGTCTCACATATTCTGGTGCCATTCGTGTGATGGAGAGCTAGTTATCCTATGAAATACTTGCTATTAGTTGCATCTCACATCTAGACTACAAAGTTTGACTTTCGCATGTGGTCGATATCTGTCATTCATAATATTCACGTTTAGGTTCAAACTTCAAACTGAAGAAGGATCACACACGACAAAGCGACAAAATATTTGAGACAAGTTAAAGAGTGTAATAGTAGTATAGTACTCATCATCATCATCATAAAAATCCACCCCGTCTTGTCCGAAGATGATGAAGCTTATGCAGCAGAGACTGTCAAGAAAACACTTAGTGGATAATCTCATGAAACATAACTGAACTCACTTCAACTTCCTCGGGCCGAAGGGTCCCTCTCTTCCTTTCCTCTTCTACGCCCTTCTCGATGCTTTCTAGAATATCTTGAATAAGCTCGCGATAATCCACGCCGAAGAAATGCGTTAATTTGGCAGCTCGTCGCCTGCGCAACTGGAAGTCAGATGACTCCTGGGGTGACGGCATGGGTAAATCGGTGGTTATCGACGACGCCATGGATGTCCGCGTTGGTAACGAGAGTCTACGCTCCGACTTAAACGAATATGAGGAGCCGGAAATCCTATGAGATTCTAGCAAGGGCTGGTCCTCAGTTGGAGACTCCACTAGATCGCCGTGAAGGAACCGATGAAGCTCCGCAAGAGACGCCCTGTCATCCTTTGAAATGGTGAGTGCAGTACATGACTCCACATCTGTTCACTCACTCGGTCAATTATGTCTGTCAGCGACGCGATAGAATGTTGATAGTTCATGTACACAGAAGATTGTGCAAGCGCATCCGCATAGCCAGACGTCTGACCAGGCTCTGGAGAGCTAGCACTCTTGAAAGGTAGTAGGAACGTAGTCGAATCCGAAGTTCCTGGGCGATGCACTTTCTTCCCTTTCATGTACGCGGTCTGGTTTGGATTACGCCGAGAGAGACCAGAAGTATGGGCGGACACGTAAGTCGGGGTCATAAGCGACGCTACAGGGGATGCCGGTTGAGAGCGGGCCACTGTTGCAGGAGCTTGGCGAGTATGGTACAACGTTTGCGGAGGGGGGATCCCGAAAAGCTGATCAAAATGATGAGCCTTACACATGACGAGCAACAAGGAATCACAAACTTTTTCCATTTTCTGAGCACGTCTGACATTCACAGCCTTCTCTTCATCATCGAGCTCAGTCTTGATACGTTCAAACGATAGGGCAGATGAACCACTTCTTCGCCTGTAAAGCCACATGTCGCGGCCGTCCACAGGCATCGACGATGGAGGTAAAGACGGACCAGCTATATGACCAATCACCAAGTCCGTAGGGACGCGCGAGCCGAGAAAACGGTGGAGTTTAGCCAGCTTGTCACGCTTTCTTCTTCTCTCGGCTTCGGCTTGCTCCACGGGCGTAAACGTCTCCACTACAGATGGTGTCGAGGATGAATGATGGAAGATTCGGCGACTATTTGCCGTGCCCGGCATGTCTAAACTGATCGCATCCGAAGCATCATTTGAATTATCTTCATCTGAAAGATCAATGAAAGAAGTTTGAGAACCATATTGGTGCTGCGGATCCCAATGGCGGTACGAGCCGTGATGATCGTGAGTGGCCGGTGGCTCCGGTGAATCATCCAGGTAGAAGGTAAAGCTACGTGGAGTGTAGGGAGTGGAATATCTGCGACCGCTCTGCGTTGATGGGTAGTCTACGACTTGCCATGACGATGTCGGTTCCGATTTGAAACCAGGAGCCTTTACGGCAACAGATACAGACATCGCATGACGATGATGCTTCTGCTTCGATGACCCCAGCAAAGCAGAGAAGGGGGGCTGTGGTCGCGTCTTGGATGAACGTGATTCTTCTACTTCTGACGCAGCCGTTTCAACAGCCGGGGTTTGTCCTAACAGTTGCGCCAACTTGCGGTTTCTCCGTATGAGATCAGCTCGCTCATTGGCGTCAAGTGTGTTGGTCGTCGGTGGTAGAGGTACTTTGAGACGAAGGGGTGGTTGAGGAGAAGTCGAAATAGAACGTTTCTGGAAACGGGATTTGCGATCCCTTCTTTCGAACAAAGGCTTCGCAGCAGTTGGAATGGGTGGTTTCAAGGTATCTGTGGTATCAAGGAATGCAGGACTGGGAGATACAAACTCGGGCGTTGGAAGCGAGGTCGCAGAAGAACATGGTGAACCAGGGCGATAGGAAATAGGTGACAAATATGGACCAGAAGTAGGGCTTGTGGGAGCAAATATCATTGCCGAAACGTCTGAGTATGAGGATGCCGAAGAGCTCCGCCGCGAGTGTCGTGGGGAATCGGAACCTTCATTGGCGGCAAAAGTGGGACTGGCCGGGGCAAAAACCATGCTAGGAAGGTCATTCAAAGATGAATTACAAGAAGGACTAGAATAGATGCTTGAAGATAATATAGGCGTTGAAGATGGATGGTGACTGGATATAATAGATAGGTCGTCTTGCACATGCTGGAGAACTGGCAAAGAAGGTGGGAAAAAATCGATGAATGATTGCTGGTCATCGTCATCACTTGCTCGTTTCTGCAGCGAAGGCAGAAGTGGCATTTCGATCGGGGATATGGGACGTAAATGAGGCAATGAAGATGCGTGATGTGTGCTTGATGAATTAGAAGATATGGCTACTGTTGACGGTGAATAACCAGATTGAGAGGAGAGGGAGCGTGGAGATGAAACCAAAGGTGAGTTGGCGCTCGTGTCCGTACCAGTGGAGAAGGGGGACCTGGCTCGCACAGGAGAGAACTGCCGCGTTTCAGTTGTCAGGAAGGAAACATTAGAAGTTGAGGCTGTCTCTGCATCCCCAAACGCGGATAGTTGATGCGACATTACTCGGTATCCGGATCCTCGCCGTTGTTGCACTTGGGGTACTACAGCCAACCAACGTTAGCATCTCACTGTGATATTTGGAAGAAGCTGACCTGAAAGAGATGACTGATAAGCGCTGGACTCTGCCAACTCTGTGCGATGAGGCCGGAAATCAACGTGAGTTTCCTGTTTCGGCTTCATACTGCTGGGAATAGCAGCACTTGTGAGAATGCTTAAAGACTCCCGCCCCCTTGTAAACATCCTCTCAACCTTATCCAAAGTAGGTGACGAGCGACTGGAAGGGAAGGGATGTACCGGTGAGGTATGGTAGACATCCGGTTCACTCTTATGTGCAAGCGAAGTTATTGTCTCTGTGGAACTAGCATGACCGTTATGTGGTGACAGATGTGATGTGGGACCTGGTGACGTGTGAGTTGACGTGTTATCATTCCAGATATGATCAAGAGAAGTACTTGCCTGCTGTTCTAGCACCAAATGTATTAATAGTCGGCACGACGGGTGTTGGTCTGATGTAAGGATTAATGGGCGTAGCAGATCTAGAGGATGCGGGGCTTGAATGACCGACGGGACTATTCATGGCAGGCCTTAGAGAGTCAGGCCAAGAATCAGACCTAACGTTACTCTTCTTCCGCCGAATTTCCTTGACGCGCTTTTCGTGATTAGCCGCCTTCTTTACTGTATTGCGAGGCGGTGGTGGCCCAAGACTGACAGCAAATCCCGACGAGTGCGAGATAGGATGATAAAGACCAGTTGGAGAACCGTTACCACGGCGGGTGAGTTCGTCATG
Organism: Suillus hirtellus; assembly: GCA_016695485.1. Lineage (NCBI taxonomy): Eukaryota > Fungi > Basidiomycota > Agaricomycetes > Boletales > Suillaceae > Suillus > Suillus hirtellus. The sequence continues at coordinate 1,677,284 of MU172273.1, read as the reverse complement.
TTGGAGAAGAGCCTCAAGGTTGGGGCATATTTGGAGAGAAGTAGTAGTAGTAGCTGAAATGGGTAAGACGACGTTAAAGGATGATAGAGAATCCTTACGGGTCGTGTAGGACATGATTTTAGACATGACAGTAGGAAAGCAAGTCTCTGAGCAATTGGCGGTTGAACCAGATTTTAAAAAAAGCAGCTTGTTCCTCCCGCCGCTTACTATATAACTGAGGTAGTGGTGGTGACAGGAATATCAGAATGAAACTTGGAATTGAGTTCACAGCTTAGAGCTGCCTAGATCTTTGACTTGCAGAGACTTGATGATGATCACGGAGTACAGAGAAGAGCAAAAAGAAACATGGATAGTCAATGGTCTTCCGTTTCAAATAGTAAGTAATGTCGAAGCTTGGACCAGGGCCATCTTTTGTGCACGGCACGCTCTCCGAGTCTGTTACGGCCACGGACACCCTGACGACCACCTCTTCGGAACCTCCTGTCAAATTAGTTGAACCGGTAGGCGTGTCGAACCGAAAGCATTAACTTTTTACGATACAAACGTTCTCTATCCAGACCGTACTTACATCAATAAGAGGTAAAAGTAACCATAAGAAGTTGATAGTAAGTACGTAGCCTTTACGAGGTCCTACCAAATGATGACAATAGTAGGCCCATGCTTAGGTAATTTAAAATTTCTACTTCGCTGGCTTGCCACGTCGTCAAACAATTTTCATTTTCAAAGTTCAAACAAATGATTTTCGGCGCTCGGGGACTTGACGTGACACATCAGAGTGCATGCTGTGGCTGGTCATAGTATGCTAATTTGACTTTTAAATACGTGCGTTGATTATAAAGTACGGAGCGAGAGATAAGAACAATGCAATGCAGATGAGTGACGTACATGAACTAGCAAATTTTTCAAACGTTGACTATCTTGCTGGCCCGGGTGTTTGCAACCTGCGCGGAGGTAATGGAGGCCTGTTATCCGGTCCTTTGACAATAACCGGTTCAGATGTGCCAACAGCTAGTGACGTTTCATCTGGCTCTGAGGATGAATTTGATGATCCCTCCACCAGCGAAGCTCCCCCGATCTCTTCTGATGCAGGTGATACAAAGGGGACATCATCATTGGACGAATCAGGCGTGGTACGTAGTACAGATGATACCGTCCGTGGAGGAAGAGGTGGAGGAAGAGGTCGTGCAGATGGTGAAGCGACATCGCCAGAAAGGCTAAGCGGGGCAACATCCCCATTATGTTCATCCATGTCTGCGCGTATAGGCGTCGACGGGTTGTCCGACCCTTGTGATTGACCCGTCAGAATCGGACTTTTCCATAAGCGATACATGCTTTGAATAGCAGGCCCCTTCAGCTTGCTCTCCGGAGGTGTTGACGATGGCGCAATGTTTCCCATTGACATGGGTTCCCCGCGATGGCTTGCATGTATCCCAGGAATTGTCATTGTCCGCGCCTGTGAAGGTTGGGTATGAATGACAGATGGCCTGCGGTGCTCCTCTGTGACATCCGTAAAACCACGGTCTTGGAGTGGATCATTTTCTGTCGCCGACTTTGACAGAGAAGGTGCAACAAATCGAGATGAGGAGCTCCCTTCCGATGAACCGCCTTGCATCATATGGGGAGGCGATGCAGGTGCACCAGATAATAATGACACATGACCGCTCGACAGGCTTGTGGACCTCTTTTCTTTCCCATTGGGGATGGGAATAGGGGTGGACCCACCGTCGTCCCTGCGCTCTCTTCGTTCGGCAACAGCAGCACGCACTTCTGCGTAACTGAGGCGCCCATGTGGACTCTCTGTCCGGATGCGAGCATCCGAAGGACCGACGTCCGGAATGTCATCCTGAGAGTTGACACTGCTATCTTTCTTAAGACCACCCCAGTTGACCCCCCATTTACGCATCGCCTCCTTAGCAGTGTTGCTTAGCGCTTGCTTGTCTGCAGCTTTCGACTTCAGCGTAGAGAACAAGGAGCTCGCTGTACTCGAACCAGCAGAGGGTTTAGGGCTCTTGGAGGGTGTACCAGAGTCAGAGGGGCCATTGAAGGACTCGTCACCACCGACCGAGACTGAAGAAGAGACAGAATCCGCTCGAGAAGACCTGGAACGTGCTAGAGAGTGGGCTGACGAGGACCGGCCGTGGTATTGTGGCGACAGATACTCAGGCTTCTCTTCTTCCAACTCCATCTCGCCAGTGGGTTTGTTTGTTTGGGGGTTGGTAGGAAGATCTTGTTTCGGCGTTGTAGAACTTGTAGCGCGACTCCGTCGTCCACGAAGATCAGACTCCCCGACATCGTCGCCCACATCTGAGTCATCTCCACTAGGCCGCCGCCTAGAGACTTTTACAGTGCTGTCGGAGGTTCCAGTGGTTGCAGAACGAATGACTGGCACGCCTCCTAGTGATGATGCATCAACCACCAGATCTTCAGCAGACACCGAACGCTTTATCGACGGTGCCGTGGTATCTTCAGAGGTACCTAAAATAGATGGGATGTCTGCCTCGGATGCCGCAGGTTTTACACCGACTGGTGAAGTCGAGACGGGCTCTGACTGCTCGCGCCGCGCCGCGTCTGACCAAAGTCCACCACGATGTAGATATGGCGAGCTGTCAAAGAAACTGATATCATCCATGTTGGGCATTACGACAGACTCTTGTATCTTGGTCGTACAATTAGATTGTGATTAATATGATGGATCACCAAAGATACTCACCACCTCAATGATTCTTGACTTGATCGTGTCAAGTATCATGCTCCACGTTATTTGGCGATCGCTCACGATGGGCTCGACATCAATGACCACACGCGGGGTCTGCGTGAATGCGTACCATATCCGACTACTCGGTGGCCGCTTGACCTTGATGAGGAGGTTTCCATCTATCTCTCGCAGAATGACCGCCAGCACCAATTTAACGGTGTACGACTTAAAGCGAGCACCGAGGTTGATTGTGGCAGTAGCCTCGACAGTTGCACGAACCTCCCCTTTGTATGTAAAGCGCACCTCGAGCGATGCGTCGCCCTCTTTTGTGAGCTCTTTCAACATCGGCTTGCTAAGTGTCGGGGCCTTGTTCCCAATTGAGAATTTGGTGACAGAAATGTCTGTGAGGAATGCAGGGCGCTTGACTTTGGAGAGCTTCTTCATGAGACGACCGATGATGTACGACTCTAACGTCTGTGTGCGGTAGAAGCTGAAGAATACACGCCCAAGTAACGCGTTTAACCAGCGCATGGGGATGACATCAGGTTGCTCATCAAGAGTCACGACAAGCTTGTTCATTTCTGAAGGGAGGAATACGCTCTGGAGTGGGTCGAGAGTGGGCGTGCCAGTCGGGTGCTCAGATGCATGTACGAGCGCAAAGTACCAATCCTCCATCTCGACACAGGAGCGCACGAAGATGAACCAAGGTTGCGATGCGCTCAACGCCTCTTGTTGCGCAGCGTCCCGATTTTTCTCTTCTTCCAGAACTCGCTCGCGTTCAGCCGTCCGCTTCTTCAAGCTTCCACCTGCCTCCTCTACCTTCTCGTCGATATTAATATCTTGAGATGCTGTCTCATTTGCCACGTTCGGCACCACTTTTTCCTCGGGCATTTGTCTTGGGCGCAGGCATATGGCATTCCGTTTCGTGTAGAGCTCCCCGTCCAGAAGTCCATCTGGGTAAACAGACACCTCATGTCTACCCAACTCTATAGCAGCTTCGCACTCCGTCCTACTTTCGTCCTCGTACAGGTACAAAACTGTACCCTTAAGCACAACGTACCACATGTCCTTTGAGCGTGAGCGCTTAGGGTCCTTGGAGCGCGCATCAAGGTAGGAACGGACGAGTGTGACGTATGAGCCATCGGAAGACGCGGATTCCTCAAACGTTCTACGCATGGTGAGCCAACCACTGCGCGTCTTGGGCTTGTCGTTGACTTCCAGCGGTGGGGCAGGATCTTCGGTTTCTGCTTGTGGCTCGATCAAGTCGGTGTGGGGCTCTGGCTTGGCATCTTTGCCTGAGTTGGTTTGCACAGGGACAGAAGTGTATATGGCGATGCCGACAACGATAAGGATGAGAAGTGGGATGAGTGTCAGTCCGCCTAAGATGTACGCATAGAAGAGCGCCTTGAGCGACATGTCAAAGACTTGAACGCCTGGGGTTGTCACTACTATAATACGTAGTACTACTGGATTAACTTCCGGTCAGCACTGAACCTGATAAAACTGGCTTTAGCAGTCAGTCCTGGTTGAAAGGAAAGGAGGGGAGATAAAGAACAGGTCTGTACGTTTGTGGGGCAACTGGGCGAGGAGGCCAACGGCACATAATTTCCCACGTCAAGTAAACGTGTCTCCCATTTCCGCTCTATGATCTGAATCATGACGATAAGTTAATCTCTACGACGGTAGTGAACAAATATATGAGTTAGATAACATGATAGATACAGTGCAATATGGCTATGGAATGAACTGCCCAAGACGGCGAATGCAAAAAATGAGGGACAAAGGAAGTCAGTGATAGATCGGCCCAACAGACTCAAACGTCCGTCTGACAAGGAGGCCGTAGCCTTGAACGTCGCCTAGAAACCATGCTCCTGGAGTACAGCCCTCTTCTACACTGTTCATCATGTGAGGGAAGGACAGCACACCAATGACCGTCGGCGTAGATCCAGTCATCAGCGTGGTTGTCAATATTGGATGGAGCTACGAGGGGCGGAAATGCACTGTTTGATGGGGCGTATGTAGGCACTGTGAGGCGCGCGCCAAATGCTGCATCTTGATACGGTACCCAAGACGAAGTTTCACGCGCCTGAGAGGGACACGGCGAAACAATGATTGTCGGAGCAGAAGGGTGCGTAGGTTTGATGACGAGCGGTTCGACCTTTGAAACAAGTTGAACATCAATTTGTACATACTTGGATCAGACTTACTAAAGCAGACGAACGCCTACGCTTTCTTCTCGGTCGTTCTGGTAGTGAAATTTCAGGACGTGTAGATGCGCTTTCTTCTGCCAAGTAAATTCTGGGGCTCGGCGACGACGACGGCTGCGGCTGCGGAGCTACCTCTAAATTTTCGTTTGTCTAAGAAATTGCTCCAGTATAACTACGTAGTCCATTGAGACAGACAGAAGCGCAACGTACCTGTTCTAGTTCTTGGCCAAAGGGATCTAGCTCAGACAACAGCCTAGCAACTGTGTCCAAGTCTTCCTCCACAACATGTTTCAAGCCACGATACACAGGCTCAATGGTTTGGCCACACAGCCCGCGCCACGATAAGTCGAGACAAGTGAGCACGTTTACATCGACCAACTAAATTGTGAGGCGTCCGCCAGTTCAGATGACGACGGTAAACAACCTTGGAATAGACTTACCATGCCATTGTCACTGCCAGACATTGCATGTTCAACGCGCACATCCAGCCATCTGGCAGATTTGCGTGACAGTCGAGCAAACATTCCTTGAGTGCCACTCAAAGTCCACCAAAAAAGTAGTTACTGCACACGATACTCCGAGGCCCCTGATACCTGCGGAAGCGAAGTAGATAATGTGTAAATCGGCCTTGATATGAGAGTCAACTGAGCAAGTTTCAAGTGTCCCTGAGGATGGAGTGGAAGAAGCATGGAAGCCAGGTTCCGGGCATTGGGCCAACGGAAAGCACATGGAAGAGAACAGTGGACGTGTTTTTGACTCCGGATATGAAGAAACCGGAGCCGGTGCACGACTAGAATCAGACTGCTATATGTGCCAAAAATCGATAGTAAATATTCTATACCCATTTAGATTGTTTTTGTGAACCGCCTTGAAATTTTGTACCGAAATGGTGATCAGGTGACACGCACTCACTGCACTGAAGAAGACTAGTGACAGCAAAGTGACAGCACTGTATTGAACGATTACCACTGTGTATATAAACTCAACGATAAAGCAACCCAGGCAAGTAGTCTCAGAGGAGGAAGTAGAGGCAATATGTTATAGTCCTGTGTAACACGTGGCGGATAACGCATGTTAGTATAAGCTATCGCCTAACGCCGCGACGCGCCCGTATGCCAGGGTCAAGTCAAACACGTCGGGACTCCCAGACTGCAAATAGTAGTACTATTTGTTCATTTGCACATATGGTCTTGTTGCCGAAGTTGTTGTCACATGCTGTGTTTTAGATTACAAGTGTAAATGACTCATCTATTCGGTTACAATTTTCACATCGAACGCCGAATTGCATGATATCTTCACGAGAGTTAGCTCGAATGCCTCGGTGTTCCTTGGTGAATGTCGGAAGTGCGATATTCGCACCTCTCACGGTCAGACGGGTTGTAAACAGTTCAGGAGCTTGGAGCTTGAGGATTTGTAGGCAATACATGTCCCCCCCATACTGTAATACGGCCTTCGTCATAGGTCAACTCGGTAATGAGCTTCATCAGGGCCTAGAATTTCGAATTTCGATATACCATGCAAAGATAAGTCGACGGACCAAGACTGCTGAACTAGGAACTTGCGCCCATCTTCTTTCGGAACTGCATTCTACCATTTAATGATCCAAAAGAAACAAGGCAAGAGGCCGCTGATGTTCTGTATTTATACCGTATGTCGGGCCCAAGTTTGCGTGCGCGGGAACGGCCGCGCGACTGCGTTGCCTCGTTCGCACCATTTCAGAATTGGTACTCCTCCTGATTCCAGGGGGTGCAAGAGGCTCGCAAAAAGGTACCGGCAGCCTCGATAGTGGAGCCATGGATAAGTCTCCCTTGAATCGTGTACATGTGATACTTTTAGGCTTTCCACTGGCAGTTTCCTGTGTCACCTGCGGATTGTCAGCATCTGTGAGACTAACCTAAAATGGTCCCTGTCGAGCTTCTTGTCTAGCCCATGAATCACTTTCAGATTATCAGCGGTTGTAAGAACAGAACTTAGAAAATCAATTTAACCTAAAAAAGGCCCCTGTGCAAGCTTCTGGTCTGCCCAACCGAACTAGTTAGTGAGATCCTGCTGTGTCTTCCTGCACCGTCTTTCGGATATTAAGAGCAAGACTTGATGCTGTTTTCAATTGTAAGCTAGATGGCATATCGAAGTATGTGAGCATAGCATATTTACCACATCACTAAACAGTTCTAGGGGCTTCGAAGCTTCAAATGAAACCCCGGGCAGTAAGGATCAAATGGGGCTGCTGAAGGGACCCCAGAGAGTGAGCTCGATCTCTACACAAGTGACTTCCCCGCGTAATTATGAGCTCCACAATGAGGCACTGGGCTGTGTAACAGCTTTAAGGAGTTCAGAGTACCTGTGTTACGTGGTCTTTGCTTCGTACAATTCGAGAAGAACGTAAAGGGCTGACCTATTTTATATAGGAGTCTTGGCCAAACTCTAGTCAGTAGACGCTCGACGTAATACAACCACCACAGCTGATATTAATGAGAGACAAAAGGGCATAACTTCAGGACATTATGGTCAGGATGCGAAAGAATGTGCTTTGCCAAACCAATATGGAAGATATGACTCTTCCATTATCAAACGGCAATAAGCCGGATGTCGCACGTGGACGACTGCCGGAAGTCTCCATACGACCTATGCTGATCCAGCGAGTCTGCCTCACCTTGGTTCTTGCGAGTAACGCCCGGCGCTGCCGGAGTGTGGAGAATCAACCCTGATTGGCCGTACAAGACGGAAAAATAATAAAGAACAAAAGAACCAGCTGTCTTGAGCTGGCACCCGCATGATGACCATCAGAACCAACAGATACTGTCGGTGAAAACCGACGGACGTTTTGAACGACGATCACGTGTGAAGCCGAGAATGACGACAATGAGCCACTCACCGTAAAAAGCTCCCGTGGACTGTGGTCATGACTGAAATAAACGATGCTGTAACCATCCGTCCCATCGCGACCGATAAGCAAGTTTCACTGCCTACGAGGGAACGGAACGGCGCCACTATCAGCCCATGCAATAGTCATGATTGATATGAAGCTAGTGGCCTTGATACGAGACCGGTGACGCGGATATGAGCTATGTGTAAAACTAACTTAGGTCTAAGTCAGCTCGTAACAAACTTTGGGTAGATATGCCCGAACGGCCTAAAGTGATTTCACTTGCCACATTGAACAGAAAGGCTGCGCGTTCTTATATCATAAGCTGGCGCGCAGTGCTGGGACACGAGGCAAGCCTCGAGGCGTCGTGCCATCAGACTATTTCTCGAATAGGTAAGGTGATGATATCTAGGCGCCGAGTTTGCGAGCGGGGCGGTGTGAGGGACCTCCAGAATGTGCGGCAAATATGACGTCGTGAGATATATAGCTAATACAGGCGGGCTGACTGATCACCGATGAGATAAGTTGGGAGGTTTGAATTGATCTGTTTTTGTTTCAGATATAGATATATCAAAACCGGCGGTGAGAGATGGGATGATGATCAGGATAAGGATCATATAGATCGATGAGATGGTGAAGCTGATAATCAGTTTACGTGGAGAAGAGGAAAACGAGGACCAATGGAATTGACTACATATCGACAACAAGGGGGGGAAGACGTGTAACTGTAGTATGGAAGGAGTTATAGAAAATACTTCTTAAGAAGCGCTCCTAGAAAACCACCCGGCAATTTCATTTCACGGAGAAAATAGTGCGTGGCAACTTCCTATATGCCATTAGATGAAGGACACATGGTTTTTGGCCATTTGGCAAACAGGGAAACAGTCAAGGGCAGGGGAAATACCAGAAACACGGGCGGCGATCAAAGATTGATCAGTTGAACAGCACAAGATAAAATATAAGTAGGACACTGGCGGGTAGTGCCCGTGGGGCAGACCCGATGACAATGTGACAAGAGAACATGATGTACAATCACTGCCATGGCACTATTATGCGTGATATGGGAGCTAGACTGTTGACTGTGTGATATGAAAAATCAGGAACGGGGCTGGTATTGTTGGAGCGTGTTGTCCCCCAGAAAGAGGATGTCTGACCAAGTGGCCTGCCTCGTTGCAAGGCATGACTCTCGGTGACTGATCACGAATACAAAGGAAGCTCTTGCATGGAGTACCATTGTGCAATATTGGACAGCTTGCTGGTAAGAGGGCAGCCTCGAGGCATGATTCCGTACGGATAACTGGGATAGGGATGAAAGCTTGAACCGCAAGCGCAGCCAATTGGAGCTAAAGTACTTACGAGTCAGGGCTAACGAACCAAGGGAAGAGTATTCCGACTTGTCGTAGCCCTGTCGTCGTCGCAGAGAAATTACGGACCCACTACGGCACCTGCCTCAACACAGCCACCATCGGGTAACTGTGATTGGAAGATATCCCCGTGAACTGCTTTCCACACTGTTATCCACAGCTGACAACAATGGTCTGTCCACCAACAATAATGTAAAAAATTTACATTACACTCCAGGATTAAAAGGTCGGTGGTCTTGACGTCGTACCTCATAGCTGCTAGCGATACTCATTTTAACCGACGTTGTCTAACACAGCCCTTCTAAAATACTCGGTAGGCCTTGCCAAAATTTTATCCTGTGCATGGCACTGACAGGACGCGTGTACCATTCTCTTTATCTGTAGACTTGCCTATCAAAGGTCAATTTGAAACCTTAGACTGGGCTCCGAACGGCCATTTTTGTTGTGGCCTGGGTCACTTATTCATATCGCGAACCTGTAGACGCTCATTTCCTGCCTCGAGGCAATCCCCGAAGTCATCTCTCATACGGTCATAATATCAGATCCGAGATCTTCCCGTGGAACAATTCCCTTTTAACCATCGGTGAATCCATTTCCTTTCCCTTTTCCCCCCGTCTATGCTTACTGCTTCTTTCCGTCCGCCCAGCGGTGGCTGGTACTGTCGTCCTCCGCCCCCAATGCAGCGCCGTGGCCGCTCACGCCAAATATCGCCAGTGGCACTAGCCAGGCAGGCATCCGAAGAACGGAGACTACATTATATATGTGCCGAGAAACAGCGGGAAGCAGAAATTGCTAGACATACAAACTTCTTTGTGCCACAGACACCTCTCTCATCCAAGTTAGAGGAAGCGGATCCTTCATCGACGCATCCACAGGAACAACGCTGTAGTTCAGACGCGTCATCAGTGGTTCGCTCTCCTTCACGTTCTACACACTCCAAGGCCGCCTCCATGAAGTCGGTGGACAAATCTCCTTCGTCTACCCGCTCTTTATCCCCGACTGCTTCAGGGTCTCTAGGGTCCGCTGAATCATCAGCACCATCTTCTATCTCCCTTGACTCATATGACTCGCCTCCCTCACCCCCCCAATCACTTGAGGACCAAGTACAAGTGGCTTATGCGTTGGATGACATCCGTCTTGCCAAGATCCTGCTTCTTAAACTTAAAGGGATCGAAGTCACCTCGGACAATGATCCTCGGATAGATGAAGTCCAAGACGAGGATTTCGACATGTGCTTCGTACCATCAGGTCCGCTTAAGCTTGAAGAACCTGAATTACTTGTTGTCCAAGAAACTCGACGGAGACAGCAACAGAAGTGGGAAGAGGCTCAACGAAGACAACGCTTGCGCATGTGCGAAAGGATTTGGGAGCAGGAGAAGCACCGTCTACATACCGAGCGACTTCGCGCTATTCGCCGCCGCGAGGAGGAAATTGCTGTAGAGGAACAGCGAAAGCGGATGGCAGAGGTTCACAAACGTCAAGAGGCAGAGCTCGCTCTTCGACAGCGTTCCACGCGGGTGGGGTTCTCGATGGCTCAACGTCACACTGTATCTTATGGTAAATTGTCGCAGGCACAGCTTGATAGATGCTCTTCGAAGCGTGACGAAGATCCATTTCAGTACAGCTTCATGCGGCCCATGAATTTGAGCACAACCCCACCCAAGCGTGGTCTCACATCCCCGAAGCCCCTCCGTAATGACACCACGCCGAAACCTTCAGGTGGCCAGCAGCGCACGGTATCGTTCAAGGAGGTCGTGTCCTCCATGGACGGTAAGCTGTTCCCCCTCGACGCAGCTGAGCGGGCGGAGGAGGCGAGGCGTATTGCAGGAATCAGTACTGTCGCCAGCCCTTCGCGGCATCATCATAACTCTGCGCGATCTGATTTACTGCTGAACCTGCTGCATGTAGTCGAGTGGCAGGAAGGAGAAAGGAGAAAGGCGAAAGGCAAGAACGTGGAACGACCTGCGCAGCTTCTTGAGCAATCTCCGCTCTGCAGCACTCCTGCCCCTATACCTTCGATCCCTTCAACTGACTCAATACCCCCAATGTCATCTTCTGTTGCCACGTCTCGATCGAACTCTTGGCTGTCATTTGGCAGTTGGCGCTCGTCTGTAACAGACATTACGTCTCCCGAAGCATCTTCGCCTGTCACCGACTCGCCCAAGTGCTCCACGTCATCCCTGCAGCTACCCACTTTCTATGACAGTCAGCGAGATTTGAGCCCGCGCTCCTCCTTCGTCCGTGTTTCGCTCGATGAAACGCCACTATCACCATTCAAGGCTCAAAGACATACTCGGGAGGTGCAATTGTCTCAACCAACTGTCGAGGTACCTTCATTAGCAGGTCAGTCTCGTGGATTGGAGAGCATGGGGAAATTGCTGGTTCGACATGTTAGTCGTTCTGTTCATGGGATAGTCGATGTGGCGAAAGGACTTCAATCAGCCTACATCTCTACGACCATGTTTTCCGTTGGCGCCGCTCCTTCCCTCTCTTGTACGTTTTCACACTCTCGAACCAGCTCCTCCAACAGAAGGAGTTTTCGACCCTACGGCTACCGTGCTCGCCCAGGTGACGTGAAGAAATTTACCTCTCTCACCACACCATCACCAACAACCACCTCGCCTGAGCCGATTCACTTTATTCCTCTCGTATCTCCTTTCCCACCGGGTAGTACATTAGTTGTGCACCGCTCGGGGGCCTCTCACTCCCTCATCGTCCCTTCGCCTCTTCGCCCTCGCACTCCCCCCACTGCGCTCGCTTATCGCATGCGCCCCGTCGCGAACCCCGAACTCCTTCGTTTACGTGCACTCCAGAATCTCATGTATCTGCGGGGCAAAGAATGGGAAGGCCGCGGACGAGAAGGCGGGCTCGGCTGCGGTAAAGAGCGTATGCTTGGCGTTGCCTTTGAAGGCCGGGGGCCGAGCGGCCTAGGGTGCGAGATCCGCTTTGTTATCGCATGATAACTTCCCTTTGGTGAGACTTACGTGTGTGGTGGTATCTGGACTTTATAATCAGTTTATGCGTTGTTTAATCCTAATTGCTGGAACGGGACCTTCCATTTTTGTTTTGTAGGAGTGGGAGGAGTGGAGTGGTGGTAGTGATGATCTAGGTGGTCCATCTGTTGTCTGTATCTATAGAATCGTTTTTAGCTGACGATACCCTCGCACCACGAGCACGTACATATGATTTTCTCCTTTCTCCCTGTCCATATTATATACCTGACCGGTGCTCTTCCAATTGCGATATCCCATCCTAGAATTACCGCATCCTTGTCTTGCGATTCCCCCTTCGTACTTCGTATCTGCTTCGCCATAGAGAGTTGACCGAATACAATCTCTTGTCTGTTCGTTTTATGTTCTAAGTAAATTCTGTCCTTAAATACTAGTTTGTCCATGAGGTGAAACACAATGTCGGTCTCGGGTCTTTGACTTCCCGGCAGGGTTGACTCATGAATTTCAAACCGGGGAAGATGATGTACATTTACCGACGACAGTGCATATGCAGGTTCAGATGGTTTCATCCAGCTGTCTGGCCGCCGTCCGTGAGGCGTTCTCGAAGGATGCAGTCATGTGAATCCAGCTGAGTAGGTCCAATGTTGAGTTGCTTCTGAGCCTTATTGATTGTTGTGCATTCAATCAGCATCCGGTCCCTTTGACCCTGCTTCCCATATACGGTCGTGCACAACAGCCATAGTAATTTTGTATCGGCAATAAGCCCTTGATATGGTCAATGTGACACGGTTGCTTTTCCCGCAGGCACAGTCCACTGTGAGATAGGAAGAAGGTTAGTGGCCAGGCGGGAAAATCTTTCTTTCACCTGTCCAGTTGGTGACAGGTGAAAACATGACTTTAAAAACTTTAATCATGGCCATGCCACTAGAGGGCACTTTTACCATTCGAGACATTGTTGCTGTGAACCACTTGTCCTGCCGGTAACCACCCTCCAAAAGCCACCAAAGTTCAATCCGACAGAAGGATGATGATCGTAATGAAATTCACCTGTTTCCGGTGACAGAAGAGTTTTCCGACATTTGCAAATTGCGCGTTTCGAACTGACGTGTAGTTTACAATTCCAGGTAACGCATGGTAGTTCATATGTCATCGAAAGACGTTGCAATAAGAGGAGTACTGTCAAAAACAAGAAGGGTATCAAAAGAGTCTAGGGATACAACACTGCAATGAAACGAACTACCGCAAGTCAATGGTTGTAATCCGCTATATTTGGCGAGGTCCAACGGTCAAGTTTAGACGATGTCGATTGCGCCCAACCTACGCTTGAGCCCACGCTCACCGGTGGCGCAGGTCCAGGATTTGGCGAAAATAAATTTGCGGGTCGTCGCATCGTTTTGGCGTACGGCAGCTGATTGGAGTATATGGGATCTTGCATACGCAAACCACTACCAAGTTGAGGAGGATGCTGCGGCTGAATCCGCTGCTGTGTTTGTGGTCGTTGGGGCTGCGGTGGCGGGGGTAGAGGTTGTTGCTGGGGCTGTTGTTGAGGCTGCGACTCCCATCCACTCCAAGGGTTACTTTCCCGCTCTTGTGGCATATCAATATCAAACGCCCACGGGCTCATACGCGAACCAGAGGCAGACGACCCACTCCGCATCCGAGATGCAGCGGAAAGTGATGTTGAGACTCGACCACTCTCCTCTCGCTCGAGATCAAGTGTGATGCCCTTTTCACTCAAGGAGGCGGAGTCAATGCCTAGCATCTTGCGCAGTTCCTCATTCTCCTTTTCTAGTCGGGAAATTTCAATTTCACGCTCCAACGCCCAATCATCCCGGATCTCGGATTCTGCTTGTTGGTCTATTGTTTGGAGGAGAGCAGTGATGTCGATCGGAGAGTCTTGGGTGCCATCATCGTTTAGTTCGGGTTCTTCGCCAGACATGGAACGATGTAATGCACGGAGGGTGTGAGCAAGGCGCTGAAGACCGACTGCGGTCTTGGTTTCGGAAGTTAGATCCGTATACTGGTTCTGGGAGTCACAGGCCAGGAGCAAGCCTTCATAGTGGCGGGTCAGGGTAAGCTCATGTTGCTGGGCTGCTAACTAGATTTGAGGAACGTTATTATCGGAGAGCTGACAATGGGCTGTCAAACGCACCGCATGATTCCGAAATTTAGACATAATGGTTTCCATAGTGCTTTCATATTCTTTGAGAAGGATACTAAATTGCTTGTTCTCGTGAAGTAGGGTTTGGTTCTCTATTATGAAGTGGGCGTTCAGGCGCTCCAATTCGGAGTCGAAAATTTCTACGAACAAGGTTTAGCCCTGCTGCGGATGAAGGACGTAAATGCAAGCAGACCTTTGGAAATGTCGGTATTAAACCGCCTCAAAGCAAAACCTGAGCTGGCATGTACGGCCTGGTCCTAGTGAAAAAATGTGAAAGGAACGGATATTAGTAGTGACAGAACTGACTTTTATTGAAGCAGCTTGTGAATGTATTGTATTTGATAACTTCTTGTTATGAGCAAGCTGGTCGCTGAGCTCGTGAATGAGGAGCCATGCACGCAGAATATCGTTATCCATGATCATGTTCGAGAGCAGCTTTGTGCTCTTCCCAAATAGGAAGGATTGACAAGAACACAAAGTGCACTGTTTGAACTCTTGATCAGCTTAGCGTCTAGCACAGTCCAAGGTGGTCCTAGGCTGCTGCGGAATAAGGAATGAATTGAAGAGACTAGTGTTTCACTGACCTGACTGAAATCTTGTGAGCTTGGGGTCTAGGTGAGAGAGCGTGGGAATGAACGTTAGAGGGTCGACTCGCGACTTGTTCACGAGCTTTTCTCTCCTATGATAGTTCCTCCTCATCAGCCGCATTCTGTATAACATTTAAACTGAAACGCTCGCTTTCTTCGATAATCAACTGGGAAATAACTAGCGATTATATCACTGTTTATCTCCAGCACACGTTTACTTCGGCAATTTCGACCTTACATTTATTCTCGCTAATCATCCCCGTCTGCTCTCTTATTCGGCTTTCTCGTCGCATTCGGTCCTCGCCAATTTTTTTTTTCAGCACAACTTTAGTCTTCAGCTCATTCATATCAAGTTTCAAACATGGCAACTGCCTCAACATCTGGTCTATCAGCGTCAGTCACGCGCATTTTGTCTTTGACAGGCTTTGCCAAGGAGCTCAAGACCAAAGATATCCAATCCGCATTCTCGGAGTGGGAGAACATCGGCGGAGGGTTTAAGATCAAATGGAGAGACGATACGAGCCTCTTGATTGTTTTTCAAGATGCCTCAGTTGGTATGCCATCAGATTTCTAGTAAAACTGTGTCTTACGAATTTATTTCCACGTGGTAAAACAGCAAAACGAGCATATCTCCACACGCTCGCGTTTCCTCCTGCCATCCTTACTACGGGCAGTTCCGCTACCATCAAACCCTATGATGGACCTGACGCCCAAACTGTCATTCAGACAGTAAACACCAGAGGCCACACAGGCAACGCTTCTCGCGGCCACAATTTACGCGCTGCCTCTATTTCTGTTTTCCCCAGCCGCAGCGCCAACACTAGTCAGAACGGCAACGGATTACGCAACGGAAACGGCCAGAATAACCACGTGCTGAATGCTACTATTTCGGAGCATTCACCAAGGCTCATCAACGGGCGTGAGCCTTCTCCGACCCTTCCGACGCTCCCTTCTCACCCGTCTCTGAATGACCTCATAAATTCAGCCGTGTCACACGATGATCCCGCTATTCTTCACGCGGAGGGTCCACCAAAGATTGGAGATCCAGGGAAGAGAATGTTGGGCGCTGCATTAGGTGTGAGACACCCTGCACTGGGACCGCGGGTCATTAATGGAAGTCATGTCACGGGAGGCGCAAGTCCAGGTACTAGCCCCAGGGGCAATGGACTTGATTCTACCATGAGGGACATACAGAGGGCAATGGGAGGGCTGACTGTCGCCGAGTGAATAATACAGCATGTCCGAAGATGTGTCTTTGGATTTGCATCGTGGCGTTTCAATTGAGTGCGTGTAATTGATGTTTTCGTGGCTGATACGCACCCCTTGATGCATAATTGGAGGTTTTCATATTTTTTTCTGTTTCTTTGTGCTATTAGTTCCTGCATTCCTCGTGTCACCATACGTAGTCCCTCGTTTTCGAATGTTTTTGTGCAGCCAAGACCAATTACTACACATTCTAACGCCGAATCTAGGCCACACCATCCTGACTGTGTGATATGCGCCAGCGTGTTCCCTGGGACCTAACATTGGATTATGAGGATATTAGTTATGAATTAGTCATAAAAATAGTTGGTCTGTGCCCGCAGTTCCATTGGTTCCTGAAAGTTAGAACACCCGTCGTTAACCCCCTCACACATCATGGACCCTACTGCCGACCTCGTTGCCCGTGCATGGTAGAATTTAGTCATGGCAGGATTTTGATTTTGGCAGTGCCACTACCTGTGACACGACATGATCGCTGCCAACGATGAGCACAGCTCTGGCCAGCTATGCTAACTTGTTTTAGATCCTGATTGAGGCTCCTGCTGTATGATCGCGCGCAGTTCAGCGATAACGCACCATCTGTTACGACATCACGGAGAAGCTAATACATGGCACCTTGGCCCATCTTAGTAGCATCATGAGGTTTCATCAGATCAAGATGAAACGGAAGATTGAATTTCATGGGAACAGGTAAGGTTCCTTATTCGGCCAGTGCACTCGTTGATGGACAACCTTGATTGATATTCGCAAGCGCATCTCAAGCGCATCTTGTTACGAACCCCTACACGGGCCTGACAAATGCCCAGAGGCTACCCATTCCGGGAATACCACTGATCACGCGAGGGAAACAAAGGGAGTAATGCCAAATATGTGGTACAATGCCTTGTAGCTATTGACGGCTGCCAGTCACCCAAGGGAATGTCAATAACACGAGGTTCAGGTGTGTCTTTCCCTCACAATCAGAGCAACTCTCCAGTATTCTTTATCCGGTTCTCAAGCCAACTCCTTGTAGACACGGTTAACTGGTCAGTGACCTTGCTGCCGTAGCTAATACATGCGGCCTTCTTTCTGACCGGTGATTTTCCTGATATATCACATGGTTGATGACTTTGACGACTAAGGTCGCCAATTCACTTCCGCGTCCATTCTTGCGCCATCATTTAGTACAGATTTCAACGTGTTCGTGAGCCACTTTACCCCCGATTGCGTTGTTTGCTATCGGTACATTACGGGACTGATCAATGGAAGTAACGCAGTCACAAGAGTTAATCATTCGAGACCCTATACAATCCACCACCGTAAGTAAATGCCAACAGCAGCCGACTTAGCGATGCGGGCCTGGTTTTAAATCGCCTGTCTTCCAATTTGATACGTTACTGACATCCCAGCCTTTCTATTTGTGTTCTTTAACATCCAGATTTCGACCCTTCTTTACGGCTGATCTTGGGGTATATGATCTCCGAATCGATTTCCGCGCGCAGCTTTCGTTGCTGCTCCATCATACACTGAATGTGACTCCCCTCATCATCTAGACATGCAGCCATACATATATTGCCATCCTCAATTCCAGTCCCCCCATACACACATCATGAGTCCCTATATCCACTCCCACTCTCCCGATAGCGCCTACTCTTCCGACGGCTTATACTCCCCTGCCGAACGTTACCAGCCGAAGTACGAGTCCTCTGCGACCGTACCAAGGTTCAACTCATGGTCAGCTTATGGTCATATTTCGAGCCTGTTACGTGCTCCCCACCATGTTACATCCATCAATCCTAAAGTCACGATTTTAACGACACAACCATCCCTGTCCTCCGACATTAACACCCCTTCGTCTGCGTCGACGCAGTCATTACAGACGCCGTCCTCCCCATTTGTCCACTATCCCGACACTCGGGAAGACATGGATTTTGATGATTCTGACTCCGAAGATGAGGAGGCCGATTTTGACATTGAGGGGATGGACGGGATCGAAGAAGAAACTATGCCGTTTTACGGTGTAACCATGCCTCAAGTTATGAAATCCACCTCTGCGCTCGAAGGCGCGCTGGGGGAAGGTTCACGGTCATCTGGCCCTTGGTGGCCGCAACCATCATCGTCATATATGCTTTCAGACCGGCGAATGTCCGTGTCTGCACCTGGATATCCTACTTCGTCTCATCGACAAATACCCTCCCATGCACAACGACGACAGGACAGTGATATGTATTCCCCAAGACCTCATAATGATTCGTCACCAACATCACCTTCATACCCTCATCACAGCTCTTCATATACCCAGGACAGTTCGAATTCAATGACTGCACTATTCGCACCCACTTCCGCATTGTACCAAAATTCGTCATCATCTCTAGCCGATGCAATTCCACTCGGCCTTACACCTGGAGCAACACGACATTCATCCAACCGTCTGCCCATTTTGCAACCGCAACCAATCCGCCCAATCCCCCCCATTCCTTTGGACGAATTAGCATCATCCGCTGCCGAGGTTGATGACTCTGTCTTTCCAGATGAAGGCATTCGTAGACCTCGGGAGCGGAGTCTTTCGCCTCTTCCACTTCTTTGCCAACCAGTCTCCGATGCCGTGAGGTATCAGTTGAGCACAAACCCTAGGAACGCTCAGGGTGACGGGGAGCCATATGATCACCAGATTACGGCCGAGCCGTCACCTAGAGCTTCTATTCAACCTCATCATTTTAGCCCTGCTTATCCCCGAAACTGCTCAGGAGCTACGCATACTCCGATGTGTACTTGTAGGCGCGATAGGAAAATGAGTAGGCGGTGATTTTTTTTATCCATATCAATTGTTCATGCTGTGATGTTATTGATGAAAAGATTTTACTTGGGTATTTGATCAGGTCTAGTAACTAGATAACTATATAATTGGACCGGGCATAGTTTATTGCATGTCTTCATTCCATTCGGGGCTCGTTAATAGTTACTTAACCTAGTGATATTATGGACACGTACAAACAAAACGTGAAGTAGACTAAGTAACAGGACTAAACGAAAAGAGGGCTGAAAAAAAAAACAAGGCAACTGCGTTCTGAATCAGGGTAACCTTTTAATTATTATTATTGTCAAATGGTACCGTAAAGAGAATGTCATCATGGAACATGAAACTGTCTTTAGGATCTGGGAATCCCAAGACAAGTCGTGCGATGGTTATGAGGTGACGCTGGGAATTCAGGGGTTCGCGAAGCAGATTGACGGTTTTGCGCAGCCTAAGTCAAAAGTGGAACTGCTGTTAAATAAACATGAAACATTTGCTATATCGATCAATGAGTTAAGTTAGTGTGCACTGGATCAGGATATAAGTCGAACTTACCGGTGCCAAGGTCATCATCTCACACCATCAAATAGCTATTGTTTGTTACATTCCTCCGCCAGCAGAAGTCGTCCGCATTCTAGCGCTGCGGGACGTAAAGGACCTCGTCCTGATCCTATCACATTCACGTAGGTACGACTTCTGTGGAGTGCAGGGAGCGAAGCGGGTTTGTGGAGCTACACTCTTCCGGCGACTTTTCCTGGTTTCATTGACGTTCGAAGCCGGTTGTGGTAACGGAGCGGGGCGCTTAGGGTTGACATCGACTTGGTAGAATTCAGCCGAAGGCAGCAGTGGCGGAGATCCTGGGAAATCCGGATGTCCGTGGACAGATCCTCCACGGATCTTCGACTGTAATGAGACCGAATGGTTGGGAAGTCCAGGGGCGCCCGAGTTAGATGCTGCATCCAGAAGGAGATCCTCAGCCCCACCCCTTTCCTCGTTCGGAAGGAAATAGAAATCTAAAGGTACGTGGGATTGGCGCCGACTGCGGATAACAGGTGATTCCCTGATTGGATTATCGACGCTGGTCCTATTCAGGTCAAGTATTGGGAACAACGTGTCCAGGGGATGCGTCCCGTTATCTGTGTCAAAGGGGAGGGCTTGTGCTTTCGGCCTGATCGTACTCGTGTCAGATTTGACTGGCTTGGAATTTCTAACCGAAGCTTTGTCCGTTATGCAGAACTCTCCCGAGTTAACCCAGCGTCTATACTCGCTGCCATTGCAAGGAACCGATTGGCGATTGTCGGAAGAAGCTGGCCTTCGGTCATTATAATGAGAGTTTCGGTAAGGCACTGCAAGAAGCCCCTCGTAGTACAGTTGCGACCGTTCCTGCATGTAATTTCTGTATGTACCGGCGCATTCCTGGATATTACGAGTAGTGCCAAACGATCCAGAAAGAAGTTGATAAAGTGCCATCCGTTCAGTAGCTGAGAGTGTACAAGCGTTCGGTGACAAAGGGTCGGCAGAAGTCTTGCGTGGCGATAAACCTAGTTCAGCCCCATCGGTTCTTAGATCTGGCACCGCTTGGGAAAGGGTGTGGAGTTGGGTTGTCTCGAACATTAATACCGGTGGGCCAGAATACGTGTAAGAGACCTCGTCTATCGCTTGTGTAAATGAATCAGACTCGTCAATGGTGCTAACCGCCATGTCAAATTCATGGTTGTTGTCCGTGTCGTTCGCAGGAAGGATGTCAGGTTGGAGGATTGGACTAGATGCGTGAGCCATCCGAGATGAAGGACAAATGACTGCGGGTGGCAGGGGGTCGTCGTGAGTGGATCGAACGGCGTATTTCCTTGGACGGCCAGGTCTGGCCTTTGTAACTCCACGAGGTTTATTAACTGAGGGCTTGGCCTCCTTGAGTTTTGATACCAAGTTCAAAGTCGCTCTCTGCGACTCCTTTACAGGCGCTTGGCGCAAAGTGCGGAGGTTCGGCTTCGGCTGAGAGAAGAGATCACACATCAGCTATTTTCTTAATGATCTATTGAAATGTTCGAACCGATTGTGCCGGCACTAGAACAAAATCATTTGGCACGGTTGTGTTACCATTCTTATCTTCCTTGATCACGCGCAAGCCTCGGCTGTGAAAGTAATCATAGACATGCCTCCTGTCGATATTGTAACGTTCTTGCAGCTCTTTCCGGACAGCAAAGGACGGCATCTCGATGTTTCCAGGGTGTATCAGTGCCTCAAGATCACGGACAAGATCCGGCCCTAGTCGGAGAGCGAGGCTCTCAGGATTGACACGTCTTCTCTGGAATACAGTGCTTGCATTTTGAACAACGGAAGGGTTCTCCGTTCCCAACGGTTGATCAAATGACGGGGAGCCAGAACCATTGGGGCGCTGCCAGGTGGAGTGTGAAGAGGTATTTTGACGGGTAAAACGTGAATTGGTGGCTGTATCGGTATCACATGGAGAGGCTGTTTCCATTTTGCTTGGAGAATAATTGTACAAGAAATGAGAAGGTTTCACGTTAACTTCGGGCAAAATCAACATCGCTGCGTTGGGATAGAAATCTTAAGTAGTCTTAGTATTCCGCGGAGTGTAAAAACTACATATACTGTTATTGTACAGCCACCATGTCCTCGGGTTAAAAGTACAAACTAGCTGCGAAGACGACTGTAATATATGTGGATTAGAGACAAACAAATCTCCAGAGTAGTCTTGACTTACTGTCCCTCTTGATTTTTACTTGAGCTTCTTCCAGTTTCTTGAACAGGTCCATGTCTCCGATCACCCGTGCAGCATCCCTGACTTCCCTACATGTCTCATCTAATCGCGTTATAACCCTCACTATCGTACCTTCTTGAACGTCAGTCAAAGCCGTTATCTGGTCAAAGGGCTTTACAAATGGTCGACTCAGTTTTTGCCCCTTAGCAGTTACGCACGTTCGCTGACTCACCATGCCCTTCGCCCATTCGTATACTACTTCCATGAGACCGAATTTTAAGCTAGTCTTGAATTCCTCCGCTGAAACCTTGTGGCGGTCTTGCACACATTCTACGCCCCGACTGATCGTAAGAATTGCATCTCTGCCTTCCTCGAGTTTGGTCGGTACAACAGGTTCTACCTCTGTTTTTTCTTGAAAGACAAAGCAAGACAGAAGAGCAACCACTTCTTCCGGCTCATAGTTTGCTAGAGTGTTCTCGAGTATAAGTTCAGTGAGGACAAGCTCATTTGCAGAGTTGATCTGAACTTCAGTGAGCCGACAACATAAGTCAGTGTAGCAGGGCTATATCTGACCTCACAGGCCACACGACCCTTCAGCTGGACAGTCGAATTTTCGTCGATAAACTTCAACTCCTTTAGAACCTCGATTCGTTGTTCATAGTCCGGGATAAGGTCGAGGTTCTGATCAGAAATTGCCATCTTGAGTTTTTCGATATTGGTGCGCAGCGTCTTCTGACCATGGAGAATGAGATACTACCGGCCCAGTCAGTTGAATGAAAACGTGAAAGTGACTTAGACTGACATGATCATGAAACTCGCCGCACAGTGTACACGAGAAACCTTGGCGACGTTTGGCGAGGTCATTTCTGCTGTGCAATGCCTCCTGGAAATCCAGCGTTCGTATGCGGTCCCAATTAACCTCCGGTATGGTTCTAGCGGTCCTCCATTTGTGGACAAGAATTTGTAGCGAGTTGATGACCTCAAGCATCAAAGATTTCTTATGCTGATCGATGATTCCAGTTGGGTCCACCTGTTTCGGCTTAGCATTAGAGCTCCGAGCAAAAGTGTTGCACACCTTCATAGTCTCTGAAGTTACCATAGAAATGCTGTCGAGAGGGACACTTCTTAGGTCGTATGTGAGATTCTCAACTTCTAATGAAGTGGGATCCAGTGGCCATATCGGTGGTAGAGCTCGATCTTCGACATCTAGAATTTTAATGAACGGGTTTCACGTGCTAGCGTATGCCATTGAATGGATACCTGTGTCACCTAATTTCGTTTCCTGGTCGACCATAGCCAGCACAAAAAATAGCTTGCCCGCGAATGAACTCGCTTGCCGTGGATCTGGTTTAAGCAAAACGCCGACGTTGCCTTGCCTAAAATGCTGGTTGTAGATGGGAGCTTGATCAGTAGTCATTAGGATTGTGATTGGTAGATAACATACGCCGTCTCTTAAGATGACAACCCTCCCTGGACCAAGCAGGTTGGCATTTGAAGGACTGGATGTCACCATAGTGCAAAGTTTATTATTAAACCCAACGATGTCAAGAGAAAGATCGTAATAGCGCTCGATGTCAACCGAGCATACATTACATTCGAGTTTAGGCATCTTAGAAAGTGTCCTCTCATGCTAATGATCATCGTGAGTCAACGGGTATGAGAAACGGAAGATACAAACATACTTCTGCAACTTGCTTTTGGTGTTCAGGAAGCAGTCTCTGCGAAGAATTTTCAGAAAAACTCCGTTTGATCATCTCCTCGACACGCAGTGCCTCCACACGAAGCAAGTTTAGTATCATATTATAAGTGAGCCTGAACTGCGACTGCAATTTTCCGGGTGTGCCGAGCATCATCTTCAAGAGAGATGTTTGCTGTAAAGCAAAAATATTGGTAAAGTGTGCCTGGATAATCGACAGTGAACTTACCTCAGGAAGATTGTCACCTGCAACGATGATCACCGTTCCAGTAGGGTCCAGACCTCTCCGTCCAGCACGACCTGCCATTTGGGTATATTCGCCGGGTAGTATGTCCCTGAAGCTGCGCCCATCATGCTTCCGTATGTTAGAGAACACAACGCATCTTGCGGGCATATTAACACCCTGCATGTGTCATCAGGATTCCCTTGCCGATGACACATGATGAGAAGCGCACCATCGCAAATGTTTCTGTTGCAAACAAAACCTTGACAAGCCCACGTGCAAACAATATCTCTACGACCTGTCAACGGCGCGTGAGTCGTGATTACAGCCATGTGTGGACTCTTCAGACCTCCTTGACGATGGGCAACAAACCACCATGATGAACGCCAATTCCTCGTGATAGTAGATCTCTCATCCTAGCTATCTGAGGAAGCTTCTTGTCCGAACCTAGGATGTGAATTAACGCAGTCAGTGAAGTCATTTACACGCTACGCCTACCCTTTAGTCGTGCAAGGGCCTTTTCAACAGCGACATGCACTTCACTCTTCTCCACAGATGTGCACAGATCTGAATTGGTAAGAGTTGCAGCATTTTCTTCGCAACGCTTCTTTGACAAAGTAAACACGACGACAGGAAGAAGCCCCTTTTTCTGAAGATGACTTAGCAGGTGCACGTAGAGATTCTTGTCTGCCCCAGTGTGAATGGTCCTAGACTGTCCGCCGCCACGCCCGCGGGGTGCGGACCCACTCGGGGCTGCGCCGCGCTGACCACCGCGTGCTGGTGCTGCGCCACGCTGCACACCTCTTGCAGCGCCTCGAGCACCGACACGCTGTACAGGAGGTAGACCTGCAGCTTCTCGTTCCTTGTCCTGTTTCCTTCTGAGAGCATCGCCAGCATCCTGGTACCTAGAGTCGTAGCGTCAGGGAGCGCAATATCCAATCGATTGTCATGGTACCCCCGTGCAACCCAATTCCTAGATGCATCGACGATCTTGAATGTGTCCCTGCCGGCGTAAAGATAATGTTCAAGGGGCACAGGTCTTTGCGCCGTGGAAATTACATAGATGTCCTTCTTCTTGGTTCGCCTTTGTAAATTCACGGGTAAAAGTCAAAGCCTTTCCATGCAAGCGTCACATTTTACTCACCCTACCCAGTCCGCAAACTCTTTGCTGTTAGGAACAGTTGCTGATAGCAGGATGATATTGACATGATCAGGTAACATGATGATCACTTCCTCCCAGACAACACCCCTCTGCCAAACTCTGAGCAAAGTAAGTTCGGGTATAATGCAGGCACCGTACCTCTGCATCATTCACGTAATGCACCTCGTCAAAGATCACAAATTCGACATCGCGAATCAGATCGGCACCCTTGTACAGCATGCTTCGCAGGATTTCAGTCGTCATCACCAGACAGCTCGCCTCAGGATTGATCTGCACATCCCCTGTAAGTATGCCGACAGATGATGACGAGAAAGTTTGTTTGAAGTCTCGAAATTTCTGGTTTGACAGCGCTTTGATTGGCGACGTGTATATGGCGCTAGAAAATAACTTGAAGTGCTGACATGCTATACAAAGAACACGACAAACCGTGTCATATGTTTCTCAGCAAGAGCGATGGCGTATTCGGCAACGACAGTTTTCCCAGCGGAAGTATGCGCAGCAACAAAGACTGAATCTCCCATTTCGAGGTGATACACTGCTTCTTTCTGGAAAGTATCCAATTCGAAAGGATACTGTGCTAGATCATGAGATTTTGAGTCATGAAAAGAACGATGACTGACTTTGTGAGCCATATCCGGCACAAGTTCATGGAAGTTGGTCATAGGCTTATTGATATCAACCACATGTGCCCAGTCGCGTTTGACTACATTGGGTTTCCTAGTCCGTCGGGGAGCCGTTGATGGCCGTAGATGTGTCCGCTGGAAGTGTATTATTTGAGTATCAATAGATCCCGTACGACAAGATCCTCACCGTTGTTGGTAAGAGCTCGTCGATTTCTCCCAAAGTATCACCATTGGGTAAGATATCTCTTTCGTCATCCAGCACGCAACTTTCATCATTGTGCTGGGTGACATGTGCTGAGCAACTATACGATACATGCGAGAATAACAAATATACCTTGTCCTCGTTGTAATCAATAGTATCATCGAGAGACGTAAGCGCATCGTCTTCCGGATCGTCACCCGAAAGTCGCAATCCTCTCGAAAACCCCGGTGGGACAGTTCGCAACCCTTTGATGGGCACTGCTGTGGTCTGTTTTGCTGCCAGAATCACGTCGTCAAGTCCACCAGGTTTGAAAGGAAAATGACTGGATTTTCCCCTGACAAAGTTGGCGACTGAAGCAGGTGCACGGTCCATAGATGTCGATGTGAGCGCTGTCGAAACCACTGCATTTGGCGTCTTGGACGAGTTCACAGTACGAAACGTGGGAGAATAACCAAGGGCTCACTTCTGCATAACCAATGACACGTCCTTCGAGACCCGCACGCAGGAAAGTCAGACTGGTCGGCGGGGGAGAGGGTTCGGAGGTCAAGAGTGACTGTATAGAAATCTCGGGTTGCCATGTTCTGAGGTGAAAGAAATCAAATTTACTGGTTTAAAAGCATATACAGAGCGTGCACGTACATTTGATATGTTGGAAGCCAGTGTTCCGGTATCCTGTCTGGTGGAAGGAGTAACTTGGCTTCAATTTCTTGGTGGACCTTGTCTCGAGTAGGGAAACCAGCAACTCCGAGACCTTCCAGTATCTGATCTGCATCCTCTCGCCGAGGGTTCAATATTTGATCCATGACATGTTCGTGATTATCTGGCATAGTCTTAGCCATCCGTTCTGTAGCAGTGCTATATAGTTTTAAATGATCAAACTCGATTAAGACATTGAAGGATCTGTGGCTGTGTTGGAAATTATGTTATCACACTTCACACTATGCAATACTGAGTACCAGTAGGGTCACAGATTCCTCCCATAATAATTATACCATTCCTGCGGAGAAAGTCAAATGTTTGATTGAATATTACTATCCTTATGTTTTGGTGCTGCCTAACGATCGTACTCAGGGATAATATTGCAGCTCAAACGTGGAATCTGCAGCAAAGGCCTCAGCGGTTCAACGTCAACAGAGTCGAGCCACTCGATTGAGAGGGATTTAAGCCTACCAGGTAGTAACGCTACGAAAACACGCTGGAAACAACGAATGCTATACTTGAAACAATGTAGGCTGCATGTTCTATGTAACGCTCATTCAGCAACAGTGAATAAGGCATTCAACGATCAGGCGTACCATCTTACACAATCGAGCCAGCAAACCGCCCAACTGGATAATAGTGCCCACACCTTCAAGTATGCGCATATGCGTGAAGCCAATTTCCTGATGGTATGATCCGTTAAACCGCTCGTGATATGCAGGGACACTTCCTCTAACCTTGATAAATTCAAGCTTCAAATACTCGGGTAGTCTGACAAGAGAGATATTCTCAGCGCTGGGGATAACTAAGTAAGCTAGGACTGACTCATCGAATGTCTTTGTCACTCTGAAGATTGTGACCACGATGTCAACAGCGCTGTAGCCTTGCTCCCAGAGCTCATTTAGTTTCTCCATTGAAGCATCGATATCACCCTTCAAGCATAATCGGATCATGCTTTGTACGATGACAGGATGAGGCTGGTCGCAAACTTTGAAGACATTTTCGCCAGATACGAAACCGAAACCGGAGTGCGTTGACTGCAGGTTATTGATTGCTTGACGCATATCACCTTCGCATGTGAAAATGAGAGCAGTAAGACCATCATCATTATATTCGACCTAAGTCAATAGCAGGTTTGGTTAGTAAGAATACGACAAGCGCAGTAATTGAATATCACCTTCTCCATTTCGCATATTTCTAACAACCTTTTCAGAATTTCGGTGTCTCTGAGCTTTGCATATCGTAGGATGGCACACCGACTCTGTATTGGTTCGATTATTTTGTTAGACATGTTACATGCCAGGCAAAAACGAGTTGTGTTCGAGTAAATCTCCATCGTTCTTCTTAGCGCTTGCTGTGCACCACCGGTCATACTGTACAACGGAGTGAGTGTCACCAAGACGTAACTTCGTCAATTTTTGCACCTGTCAGCCTCGTCCAGAATCACAATTTTATGGCGCCCTGGAGGAAGGGTGACCTTCTTCTGTGCAAAGGCCTTTATTTTATTCCGTACGACATCGATTCCTCTAAGGGCAGGTCAAAGCGAGAAATACATCAAAGATTAGAGCTGCAAACCTCTCATCAGAAGCGTTTAGTTCGAGAACACCTTCTTTGTATGCATCCCCGAGTAACTGATGCGCTAGACAATGTATACTCGTTGTTTTTCCGATACCCGGTAGACCCTACAATGACATTTGCATCAAAAAAGGGATTCAATTGTATAAAAACGCACCGATATGATAATATGAGGGCAATTTCCATCCTTTGCAATGACCTTCAGCCTTTCAATAGTATCAATATTTCCGACCACATCGTCCAAGCTCTGTGGCCTATATTTCTCCACCCTACCAATTCTCAGTCACAGCAACCATCTAGAAGCCGAATCACGAACCATGGTAATTCATAGCCCGAACTTGCAGCAGCATTAGCTGGTGCCTTCCCTGATGAAGCCATGAGTGAGGCGCGACGCGTGACACTGTGACATTGCATGTCTGTGACCAGGTGTGACCATACGCGTTTATTCCATTTTGCGTTTGGGCTTGATGTCCTCTCCGTTGCTGCCTTCTCTCAGTCATTGCTGTCAACGTCAACGCTTCAATGTCGTGTTGCTGCATGGTGAGTAAAGCATAATATCTGGAGTCAATTCTTACAGTATGTACTTCCAGGTTCAAAAGGGTCCCGTTTTCTGTCGCTGAAGGCCCCAGAGGTGCTCTCTGCGACAACAATCCTTCCTAAACCACGCCTCGACTACCGCGCCATTTCAGAGTCGATAGTGTACAAGTCTCATAACGCCTTTAATCGCAAGGCTCCACTTCCGATTGGTGCATTGCAGTCGGTCGTGCGTCATTACGATGAACAGAAGAGACTCTCCAGCGAGTTAGGCTTGAAGCGCCACGCCCGCTCAAACTTAGGCGAAAAGATGCGACAGATCAAAGATCCAATTGAGAAGCAGGTTGTCTTGAAGGAAGCTAAACTTCTCAAGGCGGAGGTCACAGACTTGGAGCAGAGACTTGCGACAGTGGAGGACATTTTACTGGGGCTTGCAATGCAGATACCGAATGACACACATCCCGATGTACCACTAGGTCCAGAGGAGGCTGCTGTGATACTTTCCACTCATGGATCGGATCCCATTGCTGCCAGTGGCAATCGTGACCACATGGATATTGGTCGCGCTCTTGGTATCCTTGACTTCGAAGCGGGGGCGACCGTTACGGGTTCGTCATGGTATTATCTGCTAGGAGAAGCCGCACTCTTGGAGATGGCTCTGACCAATTATGCCCTCTCAATTGCTCTTAAACACGGATTTCGATTCGTCATGACGCCGGACGTCGTACGGGCAGACATTGCCCTGCGATGTGGATTCCAACCTAGAGATCAAAATGCTGATCCACCTGTTTCGCAAATGTATCATATTGCATCTTCGAATCCTTCTCATCCCGAACTCGTACTTTCTGGCACCGCAGAAATACCGCTTGGCGGTATGTTCGCGAATCAAATATTCCCGGAGCAAGCTTTGCCTTTGAAAGTGGTCGGTCTTGGCCGTTCATTCAGAGCTGAGGCAGGTGCCCGCGGCGCAGACACT
Organism: Suillus hirtellus; assembly: GCA_016695485.1. Lineage (NCBI taxonomy): Eukaryota > Fungi > Basidiomycota > Agaricomycetes > Boletales > Suillaceae > Suillus > Suillus hirtellus. The sequence continues at coordinate 1,648,005 of MU172273.1, read as the reverse complement.
CGTGGACTGTACCGAGTTCACCAATTCTCGAAGCTTGAGCTTTTCGTTGTTTGTAGTGAAGACGCGAGTGAACAAATGATGGAAGTACTTCGTAATGTCCAAACCGAAATTTTTGAAGGCCTCAATTTTCCGTTTCGGTAAGTAACAACATAAGAGGAGGCCCCTACTCTGACACTACGACACAAGGGTTTTGGATATGCCTACCGAAGAATTAGGTGCTAGCGCGTATCGCAAATATGACATGGAAGCGTGGATGCCAGGTCGAGGGAGTTGGGGAGAAATCTCTTCCACATCTAATTGTACTGATTACCAGGCCCGTCGCCTCCACATCCGCTACCGTCGGTCGTCGGGTACGCACAGGCATACTCCACCAGCGTCCTCGTCCGCTTCGACTCAGTCAGCACCTGCGATACCATTCGCCCACACTTTAAATGGCACCGCAGCTGCCATCCCCCGTCTGGTCGTTGCTCTTATGGAGAACGGTGCAAGGTTCGACGAAGAAGGCACGCTAGTTGGTCTTGATCTACCCAGTACTTTGAAGCCTTTCTGGCATGGTACATCTTCGATCATGCGGTGGATTTGAATGTGGGATGTTGGCGTGCTAGTTGTCATTGTCAGGTAGAAACTACAGAACTTTGATAGAACAATCTGACCTTCTGACTGTAATTTAGGGAGCCCAGGAGTTACCCTTGTCTGATTGACTGGTACGTTCAAGGGATGTAATGATGACTTCGCCAGGCTTTCAAGTTCGTCGGAATGTATATGTGGGCAGGTGCACAGGCAGCTCTGATGCTTCACTGAAGCATTGCATTTTGCCAAATGACAACGGTTCGACCTTGAAGCAAAAAACGTGCACGTCTTATGACTTATTTTTTCTCAGAGAAATACCTAGGCTTTCGACCAATTCTCACTTAACGATCTATGGTACATACGTGGTCTGACTGATACTCAGTCGTGAATTATGCTACCTTGCTGCCCAGCGTATCCTGTAAAAAATTCACTGCCTAAAAGTCACCCGGCTTCACTCATCATCGATCATCCCCCAGACCCTTGTAGATGATCCGATCTACCCATCGAACAAGGCTAGCTGTGTCATATCTATCAGTCGGTGTTTTCAGGAGATCGAGAGTGTAGGTGATAATGCCGGGTAGTGCCTTTACTGTTTCATCCGTAACCTGCATGCATCACCGAGCGGTGTGTAGAAGTACTCGCATGCCCCTGTCGTTCAAAGAACTTACTGGCCCAACACTTTGACATTGGCTCCAATCACGCACGTATTCCAGTGCGACTCAACGATTCACGGGGAATAAAGCACCGCACAAGTGACGCCGCAAGGAAGATGCATCATCCTAATATTATTTTGTTTCAAACCATTGTGATTGGTGCTGACATGATCTTTCATCATGATGGAAGAAAAGTCCATATCACGCGATTAAATGTCTCCATGTTGAACGAAAATCTGATATCTAGTACTTACCCATACACAACTTTTTCTGCGCGAGGGAGCGAAAGTTTCAAAAGAATGATCAACCTGCACGATTTCGAACTAGTCGTTTATGACAAGTGATGTAATTACAACAAAGGATGTACCTTCTACTTGGTTTGCATGGGAGAGACTAAGTGATACTGTACATCATTAGACTCTAAACGAGACTCATCTTGCGGGTAATCAATTATGCTATCTTATTTCTCAGCGAATCCTGTAGACGTTTCGTTTCTGGCATCTGCTGCCATATTTACCAGCGCATCCTGTAGGCGTTTCACTTCCAACTTCGCTTCACCACCACCGAGCGCCTCGTATATCAGATCGACCAATCGAACGAGACCCCCTGCGTCATATCGACCAATCGGTGTTTCCAAGAGATCGAGAGTGTACGTGACAATGCCAGGCAGTGCCTCAACTGCTTCTTCCTCGAGGTAGAGGTCATTCCAACGCATCGCCGACCACGCTGCTTTGAGTAGCTTCCACCATTCCTGCCCAGATACATTGTTCGGGAAGCCCGGTGAAGTACGAGCCTGTGGGGCTGCGGGTAGTGTAACTGCAAGGTTTGCGGCGGGACGGAATTCGTCAAAGTATAGAGCAGCCCGCCCTAACAAGCTTTGATAACCCCCCGAGGCGTGCATCTGTATCAATATGGCTGCAAGATAGTAAGAATGAGATGTGACAGGCGACGTCGATGAACTGTTCCTGATGACGTGACCTAGCAGAGATGTGCATCGCTCTATGTGACCGGCTGTCACTAAATGAGCACGCCAATCGCTCTGCTTTGCCAGAGTGAAAATGAGTCGTAGATAACAGTCGTCGCGTCTGGGATTAAAGACAGCGTCCGGAGCATCATCAGATAGCTGTGGCACGATAGGTTCGGTTGCAGTGAGCAGAGCTGGCGCGAGTTCCCCTAATAACTTCTCCCGAAATTCTCCCTCCTCCTCGTCAACTATCTCCACTAGTTTGAAACGAGCATCGAATACAGCTCGAAGGGCTGCATGGCGAAGTCGAGATGGTTTATCTGCTTCTATGGCGAAGATGATGGCATCAAGGTAATTGTCTCGTCTGGTGACACTTCCCAGATCCCGCATGGCACTCAATGCGAGCAACGCGTCTCCCATGGCATTGAAGTCCCTCGTTTTGGACTTCCGGAAGTGTACCAAGAAGTCCACGAGCCAATCAAAGTCTTCTATAGTACGCCCGTCGTCCTTCCAGTCAAAAACACCGTCCCAGATCAATGTAGCATCAGTTGATTTCAGAAATCCTCCACAGCCAGTCACAATAGCAAGTTGCAAGGAAATGCGTGCATTGTCTTTATGATCTTGATCGAGAGTGGTGGCGTACTGGGCAAAAGATTCTTTGCACCTCTCAAGTCCCCAGGGAAGACTGAGATGACGCCAATCAGTCCAATCATCAAAGCGCATGAAATCCGAGGGAACGGTCTCGATAGTTTCATTGCATACGAGATGGTGCAAAGCTGTCCCGCACGCAAGAGCTCTTTGGCGTGCTGAGTTACTGAGCAGGGCATTAGCATGAAAACATGCCGCGAAAGTGTCCAGCAATCGTGAGCATGCAGCTAGCATGTTCATCTCAGGGGCCCATTTGATGGTCGGCAGCAGCCAAGCAGCCGAAGTGATCACCTCTGGATCTGTGGAAGTGTTGAATATCCACTTCATCGATGGTGCCACGGACAGCGTCTTCTGACTCTCCTTGAGCTTTCCAGGGTCGTATGACGAATACCCCTCATCGCTCCACAGTGTCCAGCCCTCGATTCCAACTCGGAGGCGCTTCAGAATGAAGCGAAGGAATGCTGAAGCAGGGGTTTGAAAGGGACATCGCGGGAATTTCAAGGAGACGAAGACAATGAATATGTAAAAAAATAAGCCGAACGCCATCAAGACCATAGCAGCGACTGCCGTAGCTCCTTGTTGACTCCATACGAAGGCTGAGAGAGCAATCCCAAATAAAAAGAACGAGATTTGCAGCAACATGAGAAATGATTGCAGCACAGCGTGGAAATACCAATCTTCCAAACCGTCCAACTTTTCCTGTCTGTCCTTTCCACGAGCGTTCGATTTGTAATAGCTGAGCCACTGTTTACCTAGGACAGCCCCGAAAGCAGCCAGAAGGTCGAGCGACAATGCAACGTATGCCAAGCTCTGAAACCAAGTGGTATTTGGCGGATTTGCTGCTGAGGCGGCCAGAGCTGAGATGGTGGTATTGGATGATGTGTTCTGAACGAGCTGCCACAACAAGGGGGTCATGGGGTTGGGTTGCATGGCAACGATGAAGGTAGTATTGACAGCGGAGAAGAGACCAGACTAAGATCTTCTTAGCCAAATACATGCTCCAAAATCATTTGGTAGCTTACAGAAAGGAGTATGATGTCCATGTCGCTGCTGTTCTGCTCTAGAAACTCGCCATCGTACTCTTTTGCAACCTGGTTATAAGACGCCCAAAACCTGTTATATATGTCCGTGTTCCCTTTCTCTGTTATATTCGAGTCCTGCAAGGTCGTGAGGACTTGCTGCAGAATTTCCTGGATTCTATTATCGTATTTGATCAGCAAACGATCATCCACATTAAAGCACATGATGTACTTATTGTTCTGTGGCAGTCCTTCGAGTGTATGAGTTGACTGGGGTACAGATAAACCCGCTGGGATGTCCTTCTGGACATGGTCACTTGCGTGGCACAGTCAGATGACGCTTTCTAAGCTAGACACCTTCACTTACACGTAGTCATTTTGCAGGGGGTCTTGTTTCAGTGTTATGGCCATCAGTGCGGGAGAACCGCGTTTTTATCGCAAAGCGCTTATAGAGTAAATAATATAGCACAATAACGATAGAGACGAAGGCTGCTGAGTGGTTTGCAAAACAGCCGGCATGCATATAAATGATGCTGCTAGCGCTTGCGGCTCGGTAGGTTCGATAAGCCGTAGTGTAGTTTCAGATTGAACCGATGACGCTCAAGAACTAGGTGACCAAGCGCTCTTTTACGTCCTGGCATAACCTTTCGCATTTATTGACGCTGTCGCACGCTCTTCACATGCCCTCACGACATTTTCGCATCACAGATAGTGACAGACTCGAACAGGAAAATTGAATTTATAAGGCCATGGATCGCCGAGTGTATGGATCGTAGAGATGAGGCATCCAATGACGACAGGAGCCCGTTTGAAAGATGAAGCCTGAGGCGCCATAGGGTATCAGTCAGCATGTCTACTAGCGCTTGGATTGATATTTTTGAGGAGGTACTATGCAGATCCGGTCGCAGATGTTATGAAATGTCCGATATTCCAGGCCATTTGTTAGTCATATAGGCGGGCGGTAGGCAACCTACGCTTCAAGTTGCACAGTTTTAGGTCCAAATATAAGTCCAGCAACAGTCACTAGCATGGTTCGGTCAGAAGACTTGTTTAATTTTATGTTAAACGCCTTCGCTCACACGTAATTCCCGATGAGTCTTGATTGCTTTACGCTGTGACAGTACTGCTAGAGGAGATATGGGGGCTGCTGAGTGGTTGGCAGAACCCGTCATACATCTTCAGCTTGCTGTTGCGGCTTCGGGTTGATAGTCTGTAGATGACAGACTGTAGTTTCGAACTGGATCAATATTATCTTGGCAATGCCGCAGTCGCAGAACTGGACAGACTCACTTGCTAGGACCTGGAAAAAATATTTTTCGAATTCCATTCATGTACTGGTGTAGCGCGGCCACATGACATTTAGCATAACAGAGAATGACTGACTTCGACAAAGAAGTCACAAATATTAATGCTGTTCACACCTCCTGAAGCTTTGATTTGCTGTTTGGATGCCTGAAATCAAGGTTTCAGTCACGGTGAACCGGCGGAAATATACTCACATAGCGAGATAACGCTTTTACGCTAGACGCCTTCACTCACACATGGTCATTTCGCAAGGAGTCGTCTTTCAGTGTTGTGGCCATCAGCACGTGAGAGTTGCGTTTTTATCACCAAGCGCTGGAGGTACTAAGAACGGTGTGCGAAACCATGATGGAGACGAAGGCCGCTGAGTGGTTTGCAGAAGTGGCATGTATATTCATATGCTGCTGCTACGGCTCGGTGGGTTAAATAGGCTGTAATGCGGTTTCAGATTGAACCACGATGCACAAGAACCAGACGCGAACTTGAAAGAGCATATAAGTCAAGTCCAGCTTAAGTCACGTGCATTTTTACTGATGCATTAACTTCGGCCATTTTAACATTGTTGCTTCAAGTCGTTCTTCGACATCACTCACCTGGCCAACAAAGTTTTCTGTGAGCTGACTTTCAAAATAAATGACCAACCCCCGAGTTACTTGTCTGTAACAAGCGATATAATTACAACACAGGATCTTTTATTTGGTTTACATGGGAAAGTGATACTGCACGTTGTCTGACTATAACTGGTATTCAGCTTGCGTGTGATTATTTTCAAAATGCATCCAGTAGGCGTTTCACTTTCAACTTCGCTCTATCATCATCGAGCGCCAAGTATATCCGATTCACCGGTGAAACGAGACTTCCCCTGTCATGTCGAGCAATCGGTGTTTCCAGGATATTGAGAGTATGCATGACAATGTCAGGCAGCGCCTCAACTGCTTCTTTCTCAAGGTAAAGCTGATTCCAATGCATCGCCCACCATGCTTCTTTGAGCAGCTTCCACCATTCCTTCTCCGATATATTATCCGGAGGGCTCTGTGGAGTAGGAGCCTCTGGAGCTGCGGGCAGTGTGGCTGCAGGGTTTGTAGTGTGACGGCATTCTTCCATGTTCGTAGATTCAGAGTCCAGAGCAGAGTCCCGGGTAGCCCGCCTCAACGAGCTTCGATTACCACCCGAGGGGTTCGTCTGTATCAATATAGCTGCAAGATAGTAAGGATGAGATGCAGACAATTTGTTCTCGGTGACGTGGTGTAGCAGGGATGTGCATCGTTTTATGTGACCGGCTGTCACTAAATGGGCACGCCAATCGCTCTGCTTTGCCAGAGTGAAAATGAGTCGTAGATAGCAGTCGTCGCGTCTGGGATTAAAGACAGCGTCCGGAGCATCATCAGATAGCTGTGGCACGATAGGTTCGGTTGCAGTGAGCAGAGCTGGCGCGAGTTCCTCTAACAACTTCTCCCGAAACTCTCCCTCCTCCTGGTCAACTATCTCCACTAATTTGAGACGGGCATCGAATATAGCTCGAAGGGCCGTGTGACGAAGCCGGGATGGTTTATCTGCTTTCATGGCGAAGATGATGGAGTCAAGATAATCGTTTCGTCTGGTGACACTTCCCAGACCGCGCATGGCACTCAGTGCGAGCAGCGCGTCTCCCATGGCATCGGGGTCTCTCGTTTCGGACTTCCCGAAGTGTACCAGGAAGTCCACGAGCCAATCAAAGTCTTCTGCAGTACGCGGGTCCTTGCAGTCGAAAATACCATCCCAGATCAATGCAGTATCGGTTGGCTGCAAAAATCCTGGGCAGCCAGTCACGATGGCCAGGCGCAAGGAATCACGTGCTTTATCTTTATCTAGAGCTGCGGTGTATTTCTTTCTTTTGGCAAAAGCTTCTTTACACCTCTCAAGTCCCCAAGGAAGACTGAGATGACGCCAATCGGTCCAATCCTCAAAGGGCATGAAATCCGAGGGAATAGCGGTATCGATAGTTTGATTGCATACGAGATGGTGCAAGGCTGTCCCGCACGCAAGAGCTCTTTGGCGTGCCGAATGATTGGGCACGGCATCGGCATAAAAGCACGCCGCGAAAGTTTGTAGCAATCGTCCATATGCAGCTGTCATTATCACCTCAGGGGTCCATCTAATGGTCGGCAGCAGCCAAGCAGCCGAAGTGATCACCTCTGGATCTGCGGAAGTGTTGAATATCCACTTCATCGATGATGCCACGGACAGCGTCTTCTGACTCTCCGTGAAATTTCGAGGGTCATGTGATGAAGTCATCTCCTTGCTCTTGTTCCATCCCGCGACTCCGACTTGGACACGCGTCCCAATGAAGCGAAGGAATACTGAAATAGGGGTTTGAAAGGGACATTGCGGGGATTTTAAGGAGGCGAAGACAATGAATATGTAAAAACATAAGCAGAATGCCATCAACACGATAATAGCGAGTGCCGTAGTTCCTTGACGGTCCCAGACGAAGGCTGAGAGAGCGATCCCAAATAGAAAGAACGAGATTTGCAGTAACATAAGAAATGATAGCAGCACATCGTGGAAGTGCCATGCTTCCAAACCGTCTAACTTTTCTTGTCTGTCCTCTCCACGAGCGTTCAATTTGTAATGGCTGAGCCACTGTTTACCGAGGACAGCCCCAAAAGCGGCCAGAAGGTTGAGTGACAATGCAACGTATGCCAAGGTCTGATACCAGATAGTATTTGGCGAATTTGCTGCTGAAGCAGCGAGAGGTGAGATGGCGGTATTGGATGATGTGTTCTGAACGAGCTGCCACAACAAGGGGATCGTGGGGTTGCGTTGCATGGCAATAATGAAGGCGGTATTGACACCGGAGAAGAGACCAGACTACGATTTTGTTAGCCAAATACATGCTCCAAAAGCGCTCGGTAGCTTACAGAAATGAGTATGATGTCCATGTCGCTGTTGTTCCGCTCTAGAAACTCACGATCGTACTCTGTTGCAGCCTGTTTATAAGACGTCCAAAACCTGTCGATTATGAACTCATTGTTCTGTGGTGGCCCCTGAAATTCATGAGTCGAGTGGTGTACGGATACACCATTCTGGACATGGTCACTTGCGTAGCACGGTGAGATGATGCCTTTTAAGCTAGATGTCTTCGCTTACACATGGACATTTTGCAAGGAGTCTTGCTGCGGTGTTGTGGCCATCAGCACGGGAGAATTGCGTTTTTATCGCCAAGCGCTGGTAGACCAGTGTGCAAAACCACGATGGAGATGAAAGCCGCTGAGTGGTTTGCAAAAGCAGCATGCACATAAATATGCTGCTGCTACGGCTCGGTAGGTTCAATAGGCTGTAACGCGGTTTCTGATTGAAACATGAGGCTCAAGAACCAGATGGAAAAGAGCGTCCTGGCGTAGCTTTTCGCCTTTATTGACACTGTCGAGCGCTCTTCACATGCACCCATGACGTTCGGCCTCACAAAGAGCGACAGATCCGGTCAGAGAAGTTGAATTTATAAGGCCATGGGTCACCGAGCGTGCGGATCCTAGAAATGGGGCATCCAATGAGGACGGGATCCCGTTCGAAAGATAAAGCCTGAGGCGCCGTAGGGTATCAGTCAACGTGTTTACTAGCGCCTGGGCAGATATTTTTGACGAGATACCATGCAGGTTCGGTCGCAGATGTTGTGTGTCCGATACTCTAGGCCCTTGGCTATCATATAGATGAGCGGTAGGCGACCGATGCTTGTACTACTGTTCGTAGTCCAAATATGATATAAGTCCATCACCAGTCACTAGCATAAGTTCGGTCAGGAGACGTGTTCAATTTTACGCTGAACACCTTTACTCACACATAATTTCCAATCTCTTGGCTTCAGGCTGCGACAGTACCACTAGAGGAGATACGAAGGCTGCTGAGTGGTTGGTAAAACTTGTTACACGTGACATATATTCGACTTGCCGCTGTTGCAGCTCGTCGATAGATGTGACAGGCCGTAGTTTCGAACTAGATCGATACTGCCTTGGCAATGCCACAGCCACAGAAACGGACAGACTCACTTGCCAGGGCCCAGAAAAATTCCTTCAAGATCCCACCCACGTATTGGTGTGGCCGAGCGCTCTCCAAGCGGCCTCGTGGCGCTTAGCATCACAAAGACTTCGACTTCGACTTCGACAGAAAAATCACATTTTATGAGGCTATGTAGTATGACTCCTGGTTGAATAGGGTGTTCGGGTCCTTGGCATTCCTCGGGAATATGGATCTAGGCAAACATGAGGCATCCAACGAGGATAGAGACAAAGGGCCTTCAATCATCGTTCGAAAGAGAAAGGCCATCGATGCTGTTCACTACCTCCTGAGGGTTTGACGTGCTGTTTGGATGCCTGAAATTAGGGTCCTTTCCATCAGTCACGATGGACCGGAAATGTAGTGACTCACATGCAGTGTTCCATGGTTCACTTCTTAGGACACGTCGTCCATGATACGATAGAACGCATGGCTTTGGACGTAGTTACTACGATCAGGCAAGAAAATTCTAATGGATTGTCAAGAACGAGTGCTGGATCCAGCGAGGTTTCTAATGGACCTCCCCTAAACACGATATCCGCATATATAACCCCGCAGCCCTTCTCTTCCTTTCTTTCGGGAAACCAGTACTACTATACTCGTGACCCCACCTTTGCGAGACGAACTTGGTTGCCAGTGGCAGTGCCAGTAAGCTGATTTCCTCAACATGTTGGCGATTTATCGTTCTCAATATGATGTACAGGGCGACTCGAGCTAATTCCATTTCTGCCGACGTGGTGGTTGTGGTTTGCCTTCCCAGTTTTGTCTCAACAACGTTGAGCTGGTGGCCTGGCAACTTGAAGGGGAAGAGGTGAGCTTTCTCTCAGAAACGATCATCAAACATGATCTGATAATCGCAGTCGTATATCATATAGGCTCTTTCCTTGTGAAAGTTTTGGGTCCTTCGAGAATTTCTCCAAGGCACCGGAACTTATTCGGTACGTCACTTGTTCTTAGTTTTCGATCTATTGCTTAGTAGTCCTGGCAGACGGCGTTGATTACGGACCCCGTGCCCATTCCATACTCCATGATCACCTGGCCTGCGCGGTTTGCTGAGATGCATCCATGTACTCGCCTAAGAACTCATCGGGATGATTGCAGCATTTGTGTGGTCCAAATCGATTCTGTTAATGTCTCAAATTAAATAACCCAGGACGAAAGTCTCAGTCTCTTGACCGAGCCTACGTATCATTTGTCAAGTCGTGTTATGTAGTAGTTACGTTGAATTGAAATAGTTGACTCATCGCACCCGTGATAAGAACGCCACTGGTTAACGCTGAACAAAACAAATTATTTAATTCCAATCACACATAGAAACAATTTCAACTTCAACGAATTTCATCTGTTTGTCATGATTACAAATACCCTCTCCTCCACTCGACTCCAAAAATCCAGTCGTGGCGCCCTCTTCCGTCCGCGCACCTCCACAAAACTAAGGCAACAAACCACCAAAGTCTACGTAAAGGGGAGAACAGAAGGACACAATGTTGATGCAAGGGGGAATGTGATAAGTGATAAGAAAAACCAAGGGGAGAAATATGACAAAAAGATATCCAACGAGCGTGTGTAGCCTCAGCGGGGAATCTATGATCATGAACGGTGACGGTGCAAGGAAAATGAAGAAAAAAAGTTCTGCGAGTTCAAATGGCTTGGAACAGGATTATGGATTGGGAAACATGGGGGGTTCAATAAGAGAACCATCAACGGGCGCTAATGGGAAGACACATATCAAGCGGGTAAGGAAGTAGGCGGTCGTCTTCTTCGCATCCTTGCATACACGCAGGGAAGCTCAGAAGCGACGTGAAGAGAAATAGCGTCCGTACAATACATAAGGGGAGGCAAGTGTGTGATCTTCATCGACGGCGTGACGAGTCGCAGATATACTCGAAATGCGATGCGATCAAGGAATGCAAAGTGACTGCGGCGTAGGGCATGAATGCGAGATGTCGGAATTGAACGCATCGTGATGAAAGACGTAAAAGCAAACCGGTGCGAGTTGACCTGGCGTGCCCTCACCGTGACGTTTCGACCTCGTAACCCGCGAGATGACCCAACCGGACTTGTAAAACCGCGACAGACCATCTATTGACACCATATCCAACAGCGACCGAGCTACACCTGCACCTTCCCTCCACCCCCGTTCTCGGTCGCACTCGGGGCGTGCCCTGCACATGAAAAACAAACCAAGAGGAAGTATGATGCGATTACCAGGCGTCTTCCCTACCACGAGGACGGGACTGAGCCACAGCAGGAGCAGCAGCACCTGCCTGCTGCTGACGCGTGTGAGAACGAAGCCTATAAAGAAAGTTAGGACCGTAGCAAGGCAAAAGATTGAAAGAAATGTGACGGGCACCTACATCCTGTCGCTTGCACGGTGTTCTTCTTCCTCTTGAACGACCTTTCGCCTGCCAGTAGCGGCCTTTTGGCTGGTGCTGGCGCCGTCATCTTGGGCACCACGCTGCACAGACCAGTCGAAGACGTAGTCATACTGGAAGCCCTCGCGAACGAAAAGGTCGCGGAAGAGCTTGCGGAGGTAAGAATAATCAGGCTTGTCATCAAAGCGAAGTGCGCGAGTGTAGTTCAAGAAAATGCCAAACTCGTTGGGGAAGCCGCGGCAAAGGATATCAGTGGGAGTAGTCATCTTCTTCTCCATGATCCTGTCATATTTCTGCTTCTTAGTAGCAGCCTTGAGTCCCTGCCAGGGAAGGGCGCCGCGTAAGAAGTACATCAGGACGTAGGCGAGTGATTCAAGGTCGTCGCGACGAGCCTGCTCAACACCCAAATGGGTGTTGATTGAGGTGTAGCGAGCGGTACCGGTCAAGTTCTTATTTTCCCTGTATGGGATGTGCAAGTGGGTCTTTGGGTCACGGAATTTCTTCGCGAGACCAAAGTCGATGACATTGACTTGATTGCCACGCTTGCCTATGCCCATGAGAAAGTTGTCTGGCTTGATATCCCGGTGAATGAAGTTGCGTGAGTGGATGTACTCGATACGGGATATCTGTGGCGATACAGTGGCGGGTTAGGCCTCGCAGACAATGACTACGGTAGGATTTACTCACGAGTTGGTCTGCGAGGAGCAAGACAGTCTTGAGGGTGAATTTGCGGTTGCAAAAGTTGAAAAGGTCTTCTAAAGAGGGTCCAAGAAGGTCCAAGACCATGGCATTGTAATCGCACTCAGTGCCAAACCAGCGCACGAAAGGAACACCGACACCGCCGGCAAGGGTTTTGTATACCTTTGACTCGTACTCGAGCTGGGGGTGCTTTGCCTTTACTGACTCAAGCTTGATAGCGACCTCCTCGCCAGAGATGATGTTGATCCCGAGATAGATATCACCTGTCATAATGAGTAAAAACGGGAGCATATAAGGATGTTGTGAGCTGACCGAAGGAACCTGAGCCAATCTTCTTGCCGAGCCTGTATTTCCCACCGACACGAAGGTCAAGTCGGTGTGCTGAGTTGTCTGCCATTGTTCGTTACGAGGGTGTAAGATGGAACGGAGACTGATGAAAAGAAGTCGAGTGAGTATGGGGGTTTAATGGAGACTAGAAGAAATTGAGAAGCAGATTAAATAGTGAAGAAGGGCAGGTTATAGTGTGTTCCGGGTCGTGGCAATTACGGTTGTATCGGAGGTGGCTGACGTTGAACTAGAAGTGCGGGAAACACATGGGAGAGCTAATCGCTTATGAAAAGGAAAGAAAAGAAAGGGCTCCGAGGGTTCTTGATGGTGATAGGGAACCAGACAAGCTATCCAGGCTTTCAACTTGACCTGGTGTAATGTCAAGGCCAACGTGGGAGCCTCGAGGCCGCTCATTATAGCGGCCAAACGACATGGAAATTTACTTGAAAAACAGTTAAACCAGACAACTCACCGTAAGTCTTGGGCTGAACTTTGAAGACTACTGTGACGGTGATAGTTTGAGAGAGATAAGAACGCAACAGAGCTACGTAGAGGAGAGAAAACAAACAAGTGGAGGTCCGTGGGAGCCGGAGTTTAAATTGGTCAGTGGTCCAACTCGGCTGCCTTACTTCGAACATCCATTGTCGTTGCCCCAGTACCCTTGACCCCCAAATACGGTGAGCTACCCGTGTGCCGTACAGTGGTGTGCATAAAACAATGATCATTCAGATTGCTGTAATATCCTTGTGATCAAGCTTAAAGCCGCTTGTTCTACTTGATCCATTTCATCACAATGTGACGACTCATACATATACTACGTGTGCAATTGGCATAGCTATTCTTTTTTTTTCTCAGCAGAAGCAGAACGCCGTCCCGTGCCAGCGTGATACGTGACGGTGTAAGCAATGTATATCAAGTCAGATCTGACACGACCCTTGGATGGAACGTTTGATTGTACCTTTCCCCGTCGTGTGATATGCCCTTCTAGCAGAATGACCTGCTCTTCACCACAGTTCGGATGTGATAATATAACACGCTAGACTATGTAGTCCTTTAGCTAAACTTTGTGTAATATCACTAGGGTAAATGATCTTGTTGCACTTTGCGGTACAAGACCTCGGAATGGCTTCCTTTTATGGCTGCCATATTATTATCAATTTTGATTGTCGAGTGGTCCACGGTTGTGAGACCAGCGCCATCTTCCTCCTCAACCGCATCGACAGTACTTTTCGACAAAGTCCCTATCTTCCGCCTAGGATCCTCCAGTCATTCATTTTACTCTCTAAATCTTTCTCTTTCAATCGCAACACTCGTTTTGTGCGACTAGCAATCGAATTTGTATAGCAACCATAGATTATCGCCTCTTCGTGTCCGCAAAAGATTGTAGTAAAACATGGCATACCGCCAGCAAGATCCCTACTATGATTCTGCACAGAGTGCACCAACTCACCCAGGTTTTCCCCCTCCAGCGCCTACGATCCATAATCAACAATACCCTGACAACCAATGGGATGACAGACCAGGCTCTGCCAAATCCGTCCAGAGTAGCCAATTTCATGGTTCTCAGGTGCACCTCAATCCCCAGTACGAGATGAGTCAGGTCTACTCTCCCCCCGTTCCCTCAATGCCGTACCATGCATACCAACCAGACTACCCTCCCGTTCCCGTACGCCCTGGCCCACTCAGAGAAATGTCCACAGGATACTCTGTAGCCAAGGAGAAACTTATGAAACGTCGCTCTGTCCGGCATGTCGAACTTCAGAACGGTAATCTGGTCCTCGATGTCGCAGTCCCCACGCACATTGTGCCAAAGGGCATGAGCAGCGCTGAGGAAATGACCACAATGCGATACACTGCCGCCACATGCGACCCTGACGAATTTATGCGCAGGAAATACTCTCTCAGGCCCTATCTTTATGGCCGCCACACTGAGCTGTTCATAGTTATGACCATGTACAATGAAGATGAAGTACTTTTTGTGAAGACTATGAATGCGTAAGTTCCGTCCGCAGACGTCGGGATTTGTGCCTGATCTATTTTCAGCGTTATCAAGAACATTGCCCACCTTTGTGGTCGGACGAGATCGAGAACATGGGGCCCTGAGGGCTGGAAGAAGGTTGTTGTATGTGTCGTCTCAGATGGACGCAGCAAAGTCAACAAGCGAACGCTTCAAGTACTCACTCTTGTGAGCTTACCCGCTTTTGGTTGAATCAGTTGCTTATCATCCGTCCATAGATGGGTTGTTATCAAGAGGGCATCGCTAAGGATTCAGTGGGAGGAAAGGACGTGACCGCTCACATCTTCGAGTGAGTAGATCGAGTGGAGAGGTAAACCTTGGTTAAACTCATGACCTGCAGATATACTTCAAATGTGGTCGTAACAGAGACTGGGGAGGTGTCTACCGGGCATTGCCCAGTTCAGATTATCTTCTGCTTGAAAGAGCAGAACAAGAAGAAGCTTAACAGCCACCGCTGGTTCTTTAATGCTTTTGGTCCATTGATCAACCCGAATGGTAGGCGCACTCTCCCATGAGGGATTTTAAACACTGACTCCATAAATAGTCTGTGTTCTCCTGGACGTTGGTACCAAGCCCACCAGCACGTCAATCTACGAATTGTGGAAATGTGAGTGGATATCGTTCGTTCTATATTTTACCTAATGATACTTTCTAGGCTTCGATAAACACTCCAATGTCGGAGGAGCGTGTGGAGAGTGCGTCGAATTCATCGTCCTGTGCTTCGTTTTATTGAATTCTTCTGTCAAGGATTTGTGTTGACACCGGCAGAGCTTGCTCACTGCTCCTGACGAGTCCTTTAGCTGCTTCTCAGAACTTTGAGGTAATGTTGTTGCAGCTCTGGTTCCACCCATCTATTTTGACATGGCATGGCAGTATAAAATGTCTAATATCCTCGATAAACCTCTCGAGGTAGGCGGATTATTATTGGCTATACGATCAACGTCCTTATCTACCAACAGAGTGTGTTCGGTTATATTAGCGTGCTTCCTGGTGCATTTAGCGCCTACAGATACAGGGCCCTTCTGAACGGTCCTGATGGCAAGGGTCCCCTTGCCTCGTATTTCAAGGGAGAGGCTATGCATGGCGGAGGTGCTGACGGTGCTGGACTCTTTGGTATGAGATATACTTCCTTCAATTTCTTGTCCCACCAACGGTTGTTGCAGAGCGAAACATGTACTTGGCCGAGGATCGTATTCTGTGCTTTGAAATTGTCACCAAGAAACGGGAAAGCTGGATGTAGGTTAAATATCACCTTTCACGCTGCATGGCTCCCTCAACGTGCTCGACAGTCTCAGATACGTCAAGAGTGCCAAGGCTGCTACTGATGTCCCCACAACTGTGAGTAAAGATTGATTTATTGTGATGTGTTTTTACCTATTTTCCAAGGTTCCCGAATTCATTTCTCAGCGTCGCCGATGGCTGAACGGCTCTCTGTTCGCTTCCTTCCATTCGACGATATTCTTTTACAGGATCTGGACGTCTGGGCAGAATCCCATTCGTATGCTTGTACTCCAGGTACGTACGCACGGAGATTCATCACACCGCATACTAATAAGAACTCATGTAGATCGAGTTCATTTACAATGCAATCCAACTCATATTCACGTGGACGTCACTTGCAAACTTTTACCTGGCTTTCTACTTTGTCAGTAGTTCCTCACCCTTATATATCGATGAGTCTGATGTACGTCGTCGTAGTTGGTTTCATCGGCAACTACGTCCACAAATGGTGCTTTCAACTTCCTGAGCCAAGGAGCAGGACAAGATGTTTTCCAGATTTTCCTGAAAGTAATGAACAAATTCTTTATAAACGGGAAAACGTCTAAAGTATCATTCAGCTCTACATCGGCCTTTTGTTCGTCGTCACCGTTTGTTCGCTAGGAAACCGGCCACAGGCATGTACTTCGACCCATGACAGACAATTTGCAAAGGTTAACTCCATTCTTGCTAGGGTTCCAAATGGATTTATGCGCTCTGCATGGTACTTTTCGGTATCTGTAATATTATCACACTCTGGTGCGCCGGATGGACGGTGTACCTTGCTGTACCTCATTCCGTCGCTGGATGGAAGGACTTCCCTCAGTAAGCATCTTACTGGTCAGTATGTTTGGTCTGGTAATTTATTTTTTCCGACTAGACTCGTTGCTACGAACCAAGCCCTCCGGGAGATCGTCATCTCGCTCGCTGCTACGTATGGCTTGTACTTCTTCTCGTCGTTCATGCACTTGGAGCCATGGCACATGTTCACTTCGTTCATCCAGTACATGTTCCTACTTCCGAGTTGTGAGTATCTGTGTCGTTTATTTTGGTAATCGCAACGCTAATGTTATCATCGTAGATGTTAATATCTTGAGTATGGGTGTTTTCTACTGTATATGGAGATGAAATTGATCTTCTTGGTCGACAGTGATGTATGCCATGTGTAACTTGCACGATGTTACTTGGTAAGAGTGATTCCACTAACTCCTTACCTCCAACCTGACGATTTGTCCAGGGGAACAAAAGGAGACAATGGCTCTGCGAAGGATCTTGGCGGAGCTAAGAAGGTCAAAGGCGAGAATGGCAAGTACATGATGGAAGTCGAGATCCCCACTGCCCGCGAAGACGTCGACCGCATGTGGGCAGCATCCCGCTCAGCCCTCAAGGTCAAAGCTCCTGAAGAGAAATCTCACCGTGATGCTGCCACAAAGCAAGCCGACCACGACCGGAACAGTCGCACTAACGTTGTACTTGCGTGGGTGGGGACGAACACGTAAGTCGATCCGCGTCCATTATTTTGTTTGAGTTTTCGTTGATACGAATTTTTAATTGATAGCTTGATGATTGTTGTGTTCACTTCGCAAGCATTCTTGACTTGGGTGAATACTCACTTTGCGACATCCCAGGGCTCGAACTTCAACCCTTATTTGAGCTTCCTGTTTATCGCGCTGTACGTATCCTTTCATTGATACGGAGTCATCCTTACTGAGTCCAACACAGTGCTGCCCTATCAGCAGTCCGATTCATGGGATCCCTACTCTATCTCATCCTCCGATTGTTCGGGCACTGAGATGTTGCTTGAATACCCCGTAGAATATACTTTAGTCAAGAGTTGATCTCTTCTTGGGCGTCATTCCTTTTGAACAATGGCAATATCCTTCTAGTCACGATCCTTTGCTGTAATTCTGCGCGCATGTAATTTACTACTTGATCTGTCGTTTCTGTCCTGGACCTCGGGCTATGCTGGGCTACGGTATCATGGTCATGAGGCGACTCTGATTTGCACAAGATATGTATCTTGTCCGGTGTTGAATAACATTGTGACACCAAGACGGTAGGTGGCCCTACCATAGGCACGCTCATTAGTACTTATCTTAACTAGCTTAGCGCGCATGTGGAACGGATTATTTATTGAATTTGCATTCGTATTCGATCGTGGCCCCCTCCTATCCCCACACGAATCCCATCCAAATCATTGCACAGGCTCTCAGGAACCTTACCGCTCGTTCGCTCTCATCGGCTGACCGTGATTTCCCCGCCGGTCTCGGATCATTGGTATCAAAATTGCAAAAACTCCTTGCTCTACGTTCTGCCGCAATTAGATGGTGTATCGCCAAATATTCACTTCAGTGCAGATCAGTGATGTGATAAACATCACGAGCTCACCTTATGTTCTGATTGCCTGGCAACTTCAATCAATGAGGCAGCGCTTTTTTGTTTCCCGACTCCCGAGGATAGACTGGTTTGCAGTTCTATCAACAATACCTGTGCAAGATAATCAGACAACATCCGATAATCACCGTTACCCGGATTGTAGACCAATGACCAGCTTCGATCGTGACGAGTGCCGATGTAAGGAAGGTCCGATTTCCGCTGTCCATTAAGCATGCTAGTGCGTCTAGATCCTGGATTGATTCCACGGTAGACAGGGATAGGTATATAACGGTGCATGAATGAATTTCAGGGCCACTTTCATAGCTGACGACGCGATTACCCAACCTGAGATAGTTTTATAGGTGAGTGTAGAACGTATATATTGGTGGTGTTGTGCTGATCACTCAAGTTCCTAGGGTAGACCAACATGGAAGCTGAGCTATCCGTTCTGTTCGACGATGTACGCATCCTTCAGATGGGGAGGATGTTCCAATGTGAGCACTAGTTTTTAGGTCGTGCAAGTCGACACCCGGGTGCTAAGCTTCATTCCTAGTGGCAGTAACATTCGTTGTCTTGTACGATCATGGTAAGTTTCTCTCGCAATGCTTGAACGTGCTCTATCTGATACACTTCGACTTAGTGCTCTGTTGTCAGCAAGAAGTGATTTTAATTGCTCCTCAACTGAAAATGTTTAATTCACATATCTACGAATAGGTGGACTTGATTTGGGTATGTCTTTTCGGTGGCTTGTCGAAGCCACGCCTCAGTGAACATGGTCCTTCAGAACAAATCAAAGTCTCTTGTGTCGTACCTCTACTTTACGGTCAGTGATATTATAACTCGCTAATTGACCAGGTGTTTGATGCTGTAACTCCCGCTCATAGACCCGCTACTGGGGGGATGCTATCTCAATGTAAGCGAGATGTTATGTGGAAAAAATACACATTCATATTTCTTCCAGAATCAGTGCAATATGTTCGGCTTCATCTTTTCGGTCTTGGTTAGTGTTACTGACGACCGTACGATAGTATTTATGGGCTCGACATTTTCAGTCAATGTAAGACAATTGATACTGTCCTACAATATATGACACTAACAAGTTACTATTAGACGTAAGTCCACGTGAACCAACTCGCATGTCCGATCTATATCCACTTGCTAATCAACGACACTACTTGCATTAGTTGTGCGTAGTCTTCTGCAGACACTCCTTTCAAAGCTGATATTATATTCAGGCCGTATTCTATTTCACTTCCAATCCTACGGGCCTTTTGTGCCAGTATGGGCCTCACAAAGTACACCGTTTCGTCCATATCCGCAGAAAAGTACTGATGGAATCACTAGCGATCATGCAACTGCGCATTTACGCTATGTACCGCAAGTCCAATAAAATTCTGGCGTTCACGGGAGCCTTCTTTGTGCTCGAAATTGCAGCCATTTGCACGGTCCTGGCGCTAAACTTCGATCACGCCTTAACATACACCAATGAAGCCATACCCGGGCTTCTCAACATGTGCGCAACGTCGACTATCAATAGAAGCTTCACGGCCATCTACGTGCCTATCTTTTGTTTCGAGCTTCTACTTTTCGTCCTTGCCATATTCGTTGTGCTCAAGCATATGAAGAACACCCGTACAATTGCTGGGAAGAAACTTCACAACACGATGGCAACACTGGTCAAGTACAACACGATCTACTTCTTCGTGTAAGCGTTATCATGTCATTTTTTTCGTTGTCGACTCAACTCTCTCATGCTTGTTAGTGAAATGGCCGGATGTGGCATCGCCGCTACGTTGTACCTTGGTCTTCCGGTAATGTGGTTCTTGACGATTCACCCTTCATGTCATTTAAGCTATCCCATTCAGTCAATTTACCTGGAGATCACGAATTCAGTGCTTATTGCAACTTCGATCATCCTTGGAAGCCGACTTGTGCTTGGCACGCGTAATTTCTATTCTGACCCATCCGTCGAAGATGGTTCGGACCTGAGCCACGAGACCAGTCTGAGCCCTACATTCACCCAACCTTCATCATTTGGGTCACTATCCAGTCATATAGAGATGTCGATGATTGGTGGCAAGGGCCACCATCTGGATACAAGTGATGACGCTGTATAAAGAGCTTATTGTTTGATCCCTACTGGCCGTGTCGTTTACGCGTGCCTGCATACTTTCCTTCTTATTCAACAACGTAGAGCGATTACTTCAACAAAATATCAATACGCTATGATCAATTGCCATTTGCTTACACCATGTGTAAATACATAAAGAGCTCATTTTTTCCTGTTCGACGCCCAGTGACAGTGTTCGCCGTCTTCTTTGCTAGTAGTAGTAGTTCTCAGCTCAAAACCACCATCAGCCACAAAACCCGACTCAACACCATCAGCCTCACGCTACTAGTTCGTAAGAAGCAGGTCCACGGAACCATGAACAGCTGGGATGAGTGAGTACTCTAACCAACTCCTTGAGATCATTGCACTGGTCGACGCATCCAGAGAGTCCGCTTCAATGATTTCATCAAACTTCGCCTGAGTGATGAGCTGCTCATCAACCATGACACAGCAACTCTTGTAACCAAATCTGGACAGCTGTTGGTGATCGAGGTCTCTCTGTGCACGATAAAATGTTGCCACAGGGCCTGGTTTCGGATGGTTGTATCGGTGCGCATCACAACGGGCGCGTAGCAGTTGTAGTAGTTGCTAGCTTGATCCATCAGGTGTACGATTTGAACCACTAGTCCATCGTCCTTCGTGCCGTTCAGCCATTAGAGGACATGACGGTCAGCATGTATCTCGAGTCTCGCAGCATGTGGTGTGACCTCGTGAATACTGAGGAAGCGTGGAGCTGACATTTGTGCAGCGGAACATAAATAAGTGAATGAGATCAGATTACATCATACCTGATCACTTTGTCTGTTGTTGATAAAGTAGTAGTTACGTCTAACTTCCCTCGCTTTCCTTGCAGTCGCCTATATCCTGAGTGTTACAGTGGCCACATTCAGAGATGATCTAGGACTTCAACTTGCTTCGAATGTATGCAACAGTGTAGGTGCTCCTTTCCCCGATCACGTCGGTTACATCTGTGCCTCTCTCGAATGTCGATAGCTCCATGAACGTGACTGAGTTGGACCGCATTGGCATTGCCCTAGGTAAATGTAAAGGAGGAGTCAAGCAGATCTTAGCACCGTCGCGCTGTCGCGGGTCCCGTCCGTCCGTCTTTCCAGTGCAGCCTAATAGAAGGAACGATGATCTTCATTCGTCTATCATGGTAAAGGGCTGTCCAGGAGAGACAAAACACAGCCCGGTGCCAGGCCTGAGGCCTGAGGCGATGCTAATCAACGGGTTGACTAAGTTATCAGTTGTCTGGCAAACTCCTTTGTGGTGTCAGTTTGATGTTGGGAATAAGGACCTGATGATTTATGGGAGTATCGTCAGATTGGTGGAAGCTTTTTCGAAGATCGAAAATCCAGAACAAACACGGTCATGTTCACTGATGCGCATCACGGCCAAATATAAGTTGAACTTGACATTACATCAAAGTGACATAAGATCATTATACTCACGCAAGCCTGCGTCCCAAGGTTAATGATATATATGATACCCAACTTAATTGACGATCAAGCACAATGTCGAAGCTTATCCTAGTGGCAGGTGCTACAGGCAAACAAGGTCGAGCTCTCATAAAGTCTCTTCAACCCACGTCGGAGTCGGATGACATACCATTTCGAGTGCTGGCTCTCACTAGGTCGGCTTCCAGTTCGAGCGCACAGCGCTTAGCCCAGGAAAGACACGTACAAGTGGTGGAGGGAGACATCAACTCGCCAGAGTCAACACGGAAAGTCTACGAAGATGCAAAAGGTTCGGGTGTGAGAGGGGTCTCCCATGGACGTAAGCCTCTCAAAACTGAAACTGGACGTAGCTGATTTTGATGTTTCAGGATATTGCGCCCAGGCTTCTTCCTAGATAACTATGACGACTTCATTGGTTCTATTGCCGTGGGTGTGTTGACTCGTGGACTCAAAGAGGATACCAAAGTCGGGATGATTGTGAGTTCATCCTGTATATGTTTATATCCTGCTCTAAACCCCACCTAGGAGAAAGATATTGGTCATGTTGCCGCTGCCGTATTCAAGGTGAAGCATTTTAGACGGGAGAAGCATTAACCGCGACTGACAGTTCAATGGAAGAACCCCGAGAAATACAAACACCAAATACTCGTGGTTATTGGTGATGTACTGACCATGTCTGAGCGACATGCATCCTAAAAACGCGCAACAGGTCGAAACCTTCCCTCCATTCCTGGATTTTTAGCTGCTATCATTGTAGCGTTGAATAAATCGACGCAAGGATTGTGAGTTTACAGCTGTTCCCCTTTTGATGTCAACTTGAATGTAGTTCAGGGTTCAACATATTGAAAAAATCCACACGGCACGGACAACTGGGCAACATGAGCATTTTGAATCACAACTAAATTTATGCCATGAAGCCTATCCTCAAATAAAGACTGTCTACGACTGGGCTGCCGAGCAACAAGAGAACCAAGGCCAACCAGAGACTGCAGCAGAATGGAACAAGGTATCGTTGTGGCGGCTCATACTAGGAAAACTATAAAACATCGCTGGAAACATGTCAAGTACTAATACACATTCATGCTTCACTACTCGCTTACGATCGCTTCTATATCTTCCCATGAACTCTTATTAAAGTAGCGCTTGGAACAATTGGAAAATGAT
Organism: Suillus hirtellus; assembly: GCA_016695485.1. NCBI lineage: Eukaryota > Fungi > Basidiomycota > Agaricomycetes > Boletales > Suillaceae > Suillus > Suillus hirtellus. The sequence continues at coordinate 1,625,035 of MU172273.1, read as the reverse complement.
GGACAGCTAGAAGCGTCTAGAGCAATTCGAATATTAAAAGTTTGCCTGGCAAATCCGTATAAACCCGAAGCACTGACTCAGAAGCGAATTCTTATTCTTGGGGCCACCATATTTGCCTGAATAGTACCAGCATGCCCGATCATAAGCCAGAGGGAGTGCTCACAAATATTGTGCAGGGAGAACTCGAGAAAGAATACATTGTACGCAAGTTCGGGATACTGCAACTGGGACGCCTGCCATGGTGGTCAGCCAATCCTCTTAGGAGTGTTATCAGGAAGTTAACAAACATTGCAGAGCGTTATGGGATCGACAGTAGGGATTCACAGATGATATGAACAATCACAAGGCAAGGTTTCTTGCTTGAGGTTTTACACCGAAAACCAGTAACACACTGCATGAAAGGGTATGGGGTATATGAACATACAAACTCGAGCAGGTCCATCCGCACAACTTGAAGATCATACAACAACACCCCACACGGCATCGGCCTTGCTATCGCTGTGGTTTCGCACCAAGTGAATGAGCTGCAAATAGATAGAAGTGAGCGTGGACCTACAAGCAGATTAATGAATATACATACGGCGGTGCGGTAAGTCAGAATCATTCGATTCCGACTTCCAGAACAACTCTTACAGGTTACTCGAATTGGACAAGATTCCATATCATCCACCGTAGTGGAATTCGGGTCTCGTCCGAGAACTTGGAAGAGATTATGTATTCGCTTGAAGCATCCGCCTGCTTCCAGAACAGTGCAATTCCATGGGTACATCTCGAAGGCTTCGATTGCTGCGTTCTCGTAAACTTCTACTGGTGACATCCTTCTACCGAGCGCCGTTGTTTCCATTGGAAGTTGGACCCACGGTTTGTCAAGTGTCTTAGTGCGTAGGCAAGGGTGGGCGAGCGCTGATGGATAAGTGACATGCGATCGACAATTGGAGCAGCGAAATACCAAAGCGGCGAGTTTGAGAGGGTCGACATCATTATCGATGCCGCCCAGCTGCGCGCGAACTAGATCTGCAAGTTGCCGGGTGACCTGGCTGTTCCAGGCTAACAACAATTGGGGTAAACGAAGGGTAAGTGCGTCTACAAAAACTTCCGCCGACAAAACTCCAGGGACATCTATCATGCATCGAACTTCCGAGAGTAGACAGATGTCTATCGCTTGAGGAAAGACCTTCAAGTTGTTGTTCTTATTGTTTTTAGATGTCTTCGTCATATCGCTTACAACAACGGCAAGATTTTTGAAGCAGTCTTGGAGGAGGACAGTAAGTCTTCGAGCTCTCTTGATTTCCAGAAAATTCTGAAGCCTCAGTAGAGAAACCTGACATGCTTTGGAGATGTGTGAGGCTTCGTACAGAGATAAAGGGTACGTTATACACGCACAAGAATCAGTCAACTCTTGGTCTTGTCTGACGACAAGATTGTCAAATTCTTTTAATGCCGAGGCTTCCGACCGCAGCAATTCAAGCTCATCTCCCAATCCGAGGTTCTCGAGCTTTTCAACGACACTGAAAACAAGTAAGTTTTGGTCATATATCTTTAGTCAAGATAGCATACTCTCTTTTCCTCTGGTCTACCAGCTCTTTGCGACGCTGGTCAGCTACTTCAGCCTCCCAGATGCGACACAAGGCTGCGTGCTAAGAGCGCGTCAACAACTCATTGGGAAGACTACCAGGAATATTATACGATACCTGGTAGATTTCCTGCGTGACTTTCTTGCGATGGATTATTAGGTCGTTCAACAATAGGCTATCCTTCACAAATTTGTACTGCATGTTGAATTTGGTGACATCAACGTGCGAAGCCACAGTGAGCGGCTTTCTGTAGGTATTATCTGTGTACCTAACGCAAGGCCCAGCAGAACTTATGACTGACATGGGTATGAGCTGCCCGGCATCGAGGCAGTTCAACTGGTCAACAAACAAAGGAAGCTTTCCTCGACCGATAAGCCTATAAATCATGAGAAGCATTAATAACGCGAGCTTCACGAATGCCTACATGTCACCTGTGCAACCGTTACAGCAACGGATGCACAACTCCCATTGTATTACATCGCACGACGAGTGACACCGCTGGGAGTGATATAAGATAAGTGAGCCGGACATTTGTTGAGAAAGGACTGGACATGCATGACAGTACGGCCAGAACAACAGGTTTGCATATGCGGGTTCGGAGAGGTACGATGGGCACTGAGGTAGCTGGTCGATGCGTTTCAAGGCTCCTGTCCATATTGACTTTGCTTTGCGACGACTAAGCAGAAACAAACGAAAGTGTTTGGATACCCGAGTAAGATATACAAGGTCCAGTGGGTGAAGATACCAGAAAATCTAGTAGGACAAGAGGGTGAACAAGCCTAGAACACCAGTAGCCGACTCGAGCACATGCATACCTCAAAAAGCACGTCAAGAGGGAGCCCCAAAACCACAAGTTTGTCCACCATTGTGAATGCAGAAGTTGGTTAATTACACGCTTTTAACGCGTCTGCCTGGCCAGACTCGAGCTGACTCAAGTTGCCTAACATTATGGAGCAAAGTTAAAATAGAATGTTGATTGCCACAATATTGTCATAATGTTTATATAATCACGTTAAGGGCACGGGTCCATGGAAAGATCTTACACCTTCTTACCGGTTTGTTCATCATGGCTGTTCAAGAAACTCCTGTGTCGCGACGACTAAAGACAGTCAAACATATCATCATAGTGTGCTCGGGAAAAGGTGGTGTCGGAAAATCCTCTGTGTCCGCCCAGCTTGCGCTCAGCCTCCATGCATCTTCTCCCACTGCTCGGGTCGGGGTTCTCGATGTCGATCTTACTGGCCCGTCAATACCACGCATGCTTGGTCTGGATGGACATGGTGTGCACCAGAGCAGCGATGGATGGGTACCTGTGTATGCAGATGCGCTCGGGGATGGTGAACCCAGACTTGCGTGTATGAGTGTTGGATTCTTATTAAAGAAGAGGGGGGATTCAGTGGTTTGGAGAGGCCCAAAGAAGAACGCTATGATCAGGCAATTTCTGAGCGATGTCAGGTGGGGAGAGCTTGATTACCTTGTCGTGGACACCCCTCCAGGTTAGATATCCTACGGCGTGACGAGAGCATCTTGAACTGATGAGTCGATATGTAGGAACATCTGACGAGCACTTGTCACTAATCGAACATCTTGCACCGGTACATTCACGGCTGTCTGCCGTCATTGTCACAACGCCGCAGGCTGTTGCGCTACTGGATGCTATGAAATGCCTATCGTTTACTCGAGCTGTCGCACTTCCTGTTCTTGGACTTATAGAGAACATGAGTGGATATGTGTGCCCTTGCTGTGGAGATGTTAGCAATGTATTCTCTACAGGTGGAGGTGCAGAAATGGCTAGAAGAGAAGGGGTGCCGTTCCTTGGTAGTATGCCCATCGACACGGAGTTGGTCACATTGTTGGATGCTGCCGAGTCCACAGATCTAAGCGCTGCTGACGGCCAACACGATGAAGATAGCGAAGTTCGTTCATTTGGGGTTTTACAACGGTATCAGAAGACGTCTTCTGCGAAAATTCTGAGTGCCGTTGTGGAGAACCTCATATCGACGTTGCCCTTGGTAGAACCTGCGTCAACGAGCAGCTCTGCTTAAGTAGTCTCAAGGGTACGTCATTAAACCATATCCGCTGCTTCTTACACATCCTATGCAGGTACACACCAAATCGTAAATCGATACATACCGTTGATGATGTATCCTTAGAATGCGTCCCTCTTCGCGTACTCAGATAAGTGTCTGATCAGAGAAGCGTCAACAGCGAAGCATACTTATCGAACCATACCAGTATACCTTCTGAGTGTCCTGATGTAGGGAGGCAGACCACATGATATTGAAGTCCTTCACACGACGGGTTAGACCACAGGCTATTTTACACCAGCAAATCAATTGGCTCTTCGATCTCCCGAGTTCCGCAACTATATCTAAATGGATACACCATAATAAAAGCTTGTCGCGATCACCTTACCTGCTCGGTTCATTTCAAGTTAAAGCGAAAAGGTAAAATACAGAAGTAGTACGTACTACCAGTCATATGATATCGTCAGAATCAGAACCTCCGTCATCGTATGACTCGAATTTCGATCTTGAAGTGATACCAAAGGTCCGACACAGCCATGACCTGGCCATAACCAGCCGTGAGGGCTCACCTCTCCTACATGCGAATGTCGAAGATCAGCCCTGCAAATCCATCAATTTCGGTATGTTTTGTGGACTACATACTTTAGATTCCACGAAACTTCGGAGTCTGCGTTCGGTAGATGACTCTCGTAAGATTTGCCACGTTCCTTCAACAAGCCGGATATGAATGTGAGTGTGTTCAAGTTTTGGCATTTCGGCCTCGCGTTTTATTCCTTGCTTTTTGTTCCATGAGTCCAGTCATCTGATACCCCATCCATCGTCCTCCGACTTCACAGATTCATTCTCGAGGCCTCCTTAAATTTTTACCTCTAACTTGCTCATCCTAACGATCTCTATCTTTTTCACCTCCGGCGGCGACCTGATTCATTGTATCTACGGTCTAAGCTCAATGCATGACCGTCAACCGTCTTTCGGCTCCGTATCGACACCCGCTCTCTTACTCACATCCGCTTCAAGTTCAGCTCATGATATCGCCCAGCCCGCACGCCCGGGACCGCTTACCGACTCAAGTATGTAATTTTTGCAACATATAACACGACGCGTTCTTCCTTGTTGATATTTAAGTTATCCCCATGCTCTTTTCCCCTCCAGGTGGTCCCTCCGAGAAGAGACCTGATTCCCAATCATCAGGCATGACCGTCCGCAGGATAAGCGCGTCCGTTCGCGCCCATGCTGGGGATGATGATATCTTCACGACTCAAAACCACACTCGGACCCTTCGTCGCCGTTCAAGTCGCTTGTCAAAATGGTTGGAGGAGTTACGGGTTGGTTCCTCCACCGTTCAGCGACAAGATGGCACCGATAATTCTACTAATGCGGAAAACGTTGGAACTGAGTGTAATCCTTACTTGGCCTATCCTCACCTCAGTCTGGCAACTGTTCGTAGAAGCATGGATGATGCTACTAGCATGCACGATTATGTCGTAGTTGATGACGGCGACGCGCAAGAATATAATCCCCCTGAGGAGCCCGTGGATTTAGAGGTGCGTCATCTATGACACGTGTTAGATAGGTCATCTCATACATCAAAGGGACCGCACGGCCAATCAGCCCTTGCAGATAGTGCTGGTACATGTCATCAATCGACCATATGGCTTAATACCCCTCCATCTCGACATCAATTTCGTCTATCAGTTAGATCTCCTTCACCGGCTGCATCATCAGCATCTCCTAGTCCGTCACGCCTGTCAATGTTTCAACGCTCCTCCCGTGCCACTTCCAACTCGGAGGCGAGCAATCCTCATGACCACAGTCGCTCTTCCAGCCTTCACACGTCACACCTTGTAACCGAAGCTCGATCGGAGGAACGTTGTACACGTTCAAGCCCTTCATCGTGGCGGTGGCGACCGAGTGTATTGGGGCATTTTGTGTCCCTCTCTGATGGCGATGCACGCTCCAGTACCCGTGACTCCCCAGGTAGCTCTTCCCGCCCCAGCATGTCCTCAACTACCACAAGTTCCTCATACGCAGCTCCATCTACCAATCTGATATACGAGGACGGAACATCGCTTGTACCCCCTTCGACGCCTCAAAAGTCACATTTCTTTGGATCTTTGAGGTCGCGTTCCCACAAGGCTGTGACCTCTTCACTGTCGCTTTTCACCACTGAAACAAGTTCCTCATTTCCGGCGTCATTCTCGTTACCAGCATCTGAACCGCAGCACTCTCAGCCGCCAGGCTTTCCAAGCTCCTTGGCGCGGAAGTCGAGTACAATTCGGCTACCCTTCTCGCCAAAGTCGAGGGCCCTGAATAGTGCCCTTCCAAGTATATTCGTGGAAGCGCCAGACGTTACGCGACCACGCATCGTGTACACCGGCAAAAGCCACGCCCCCAGAGTTTCTTTATCTTCGATCGCTAGCCAGTCACGAAGCATGAAGAAGAAGTTAGTCATCGGTGGCATCGCACCGAATGACGTAAAACGTCTTGAGGCCGTTCAAAAGTGGTGCCAGGTCTGGCTCACATCCTTGACTTCGGTTTTTTGTCACTGACTCCTGCCTTATCTTTAGTCATTTGGCGAAGTGGATCAAATCACGAGGATGCCTAATGGCGATCTCCATGTGAACTTCCACAAGGCTGAAGTTGCAGATACTGTAAATAGCTTCCACAGTCGTTCCTACTGTCGGAGCAGCTAACCCAGTTCTCCTTGCCAGGTGTGTCGTCTGCGTGCCAAAGTCTACATTGCGGGTGTAGGCAGCGTACATCTTTCTTGGTATTCCGGAAATAAACGACCATAGCATCCGTCACCGCCCTCAAACCATTTTCATTTGTCTGTAAAAGGTGAAAGCAGACGTGGATCATCATGATTTTAATAAGTTAACTGCGTACCTTCAGTGTACAACGCTGGAATTACGTTCTACACCCGCCTAATTCGATAATTATCCTTTCTCCAAGGCCTCTGGTCACTAATTTCACTGACGAGTTGTATCGATTCCACGACCATGTATACGTACGTACGTGTTTTCCGTTCTGTCCAATATCAAACTGACGCTGTCATGCACGCAGACGACCATTTATGACCTCATTTGAGCATTTCATCCTATCTATCATCCACATACTTCAAGATCTCAGCTTCACTAATGCCATCTACCACGCATTCCTTCGTTGATATCCCTTTGCTCACGATACATACCTTCCACATTGTCAAGATGACCATTTGCGAACTAGTTGCTTGGACAATGCGTTGGACGAGCAGGCACTCATACTTAACAATATTTCTTCCGCTGTCAGCGACATCACGTTCTGTTTAGCATCCTGTAGACAGACTGAATAGAAGAAAGGCCATTTTCCAAAAGTGTGCGCCCTCGGTCTCGACTCCTGTTGCGCAGTACAGGGACATACATGGACTACACCACCATGTCTTGAGAGCCTGAGGCCTGACTCTTGCTGCGATACGGTAACTGTAATCAGTACCTGACTAACGCTGTCTCTTGCATTCTTTGCACGTTGACCGAATTGGCAAAACCCGTTGTGACCCTGACCTTGATATTTTTGCTTGAGCGCCTTACTGGGTGAGGCTGGATTGGTATCACGCGCTCAGAGCTTAGTTATAGTCCAACATCATGGCCGTTATGATGCAGACGCTATCCGATCTTCGGGGATATATGCCCTTATAGACAGGACTTCCCTAATTCTTCTATCACCTGAGTGTCATGAGGTGCTGTAGAAAGCGCTCGGTCGCGGGCCGTGGCAATGAAGGAAAGAACTCCAAAACTGTTTTGATTCACTAACCGGAGCGCTTGTCCTTCATCTCAGTGTTACGGCCTATTGAATCTACCGCTCGGGGCGTGTCAAACTCCAATCAAGTAGGTACCAGTGGCACCACATGATCTGATTCGTCTCTTTAGAATGTAAGTACTTGACATATTTCAGACTATTTATGCAGAACTTATTGTCCAGGTTGAGGAAATCGGAAAAAGGGGAACTCCTCCCTACCACTGCTATCCCTAGGCCTCACCTTTGGCATCTACCCTGCATGAGGCTAAAGATTCTGGGTATTGTGCATACTTTCATTCTGACTTGATGCCTTCTGTCCGGTAACAACCATGATTGCTCTGATTCTTGGTATCCTTCAAGTTGGCTGCGGCTTATTCGCTGTACAGAAAACAGGAGTTTGATTGACCGCCCTGGTTTCCGCATGCACATTGATATGAGCTTATCAAGTTGGCAGAAGCCATGAAGGCCACCTCCGATCAGCCAGCAGAAGGGCCATTGAAATTCAAGACGAGGTAGTAAAAGAAGGAGCATCAGGGATAAACGCACCAGCATACTAGGCACCGATGTTCTTCCCATCGAAGGGTACCATAATCTGAGACCGGCGCTTCCTATAAGTTAACCCTTTGCTATCTGGTTCCAGCTGGTTGTACCGCTTCCCATGCAAGAACCGGCATATTGGAAGTCGGAAATGGTTGATTTGCCCGCTATAATACCCACGGCTGCCAAGTACAACGATGACAAATAGCCACATACATCACCAGCGTTCTTACTGCAATTGTATCAGCGCCTGCTACCATTTTTGTCTTGATAGAATGGATGACTGCCTTCCTTCTATGAGTCCGTCCGTGGCCCACTCGAGAGTGTTTGGTGTTGTCCAAGGTGTATTTGTTCGATATCGACTCGGATGACCTTTCAAGCAAGGTGACAATTCGCTGTGGGCACTTGGAACCAACACTCAAACACTCCGAAAGAACCACATCAACTAGATACCGATGCTAACTCTGGCCTTTGTATCTTCTCGAGTACCTCAGATAAGGCATATTCATGCCCTAAGAAGTCAGGTACTACCAGTCATGCATTATTAGGTTCGTTATCATTATAGCGCTGCGTAGTCTCTAACCACAAATTCGGGACGAAGGAAGACATCTGTTCTTTCTTATAAAGGTTGTTTCTGATGGCACTAGGCGCTCCTTGTCAGGCTAGTTGTTCTCCCATGCACCGAATGCCACGAGGTGATGAGGAATGTGCGCAATCGTGATCAGGAAGGCAAGCAACTATCATGTCAAACCCTGCTTGACCTGTCACTACGGCCTCTAAAATTTACCGCCCCTAGCGCGCGCCGTGGGTGAGCACAGGTATCACAGCAAGCTCTACCCATATATAAGTGTATGTGCTAGCTACTTTTTGAAATCTGCTTCGGTGACGGACCCTGCATCATATCTATCGCGGTATCAAGTACTCTGCTTGTCCATTAAAGCGACAAAGAACATAATTCTCCGATACTAATGGTTGATAGCAAGAACAATCTGTGAGTGAGGTTTTTTGACCCAAAAGCCGTGTTCTAACGGCTCTTCTACTAGTAATCGGAAGGACGTTCCGCGACCTCCTGCATTATCAACACCTCAGCTATCTCGAAAATTTCAACGACAAAGTGTACTACCTGATGAATATCAACAACAAAGCATACCGCCCGAACACGACGAGTACATCATACGATTGACGTGGATGATCAATAGCTAATTAATTTCCAAACATTAGAACGCAGGAACTTCTGCGGCGAATCCTCGAGACACTACAAGATTCAAGTATCGTGGAAAAAGGAGACAAGGACGTACGGAGCAGGTTTTGGGCGAAGTACGACCAAGTTTCCAAAGAGGAAGAGGACAAGTTCATAGAGCGGACCAACATCGATCTGCAGATTGTGCTTCTTTGCGTATGGTATCCAATTCTTTGGCGTGTTCATCTGACTGAGAGAACATCGTAGTCTGGTCTGATCTCTGCTATCGACGTAGCTTTTATCATTGCCATGCAGCCCGGCTCCACCACCACTGTGCTCATTCAAAATACCTCCCAAGATGTGACCGTCTCATCTTTGATTGCACCAGGCGCGAATTTGCCCGACGGCACTTGGTTTCAGGGTTTGGCATATGTTACATTGTCGTTCAGTCTTCTGGCTGCTTTCGGTGCTTTGCTCGGCAAGCAGTGGATCAGCCATTATAAATCGAACGATGTTCATGGTTCTCTCGAAAAACGCGGAAAGTACAGACAACAGAAGTTAGATGGGTTGGAAGCGTGGCATTTTCATGCTGTGCTGCAATCGTTTCCCGTTTTACTGCAAATCTCGCTCCTTTTATTTGGGGTTGCTATCTCAGCCTTCGTATGGTCTCAGCAGGGAAAATTAGCCATCGTTGTCGTCGCTTCGATGGCGTTGGGCGTTCTTTTTTACTGGTTCATCATCGTCGCCTCCTTACGATCTCCACAGTGTCCTTTCCAGACTCCTATTTCAATAGTCATCCGCATGCTCTACGGGCGCGTATACACGTACGTCAAGGACTGGCGTAGCAAGGTGTCGCTACCACCTGATCCCGAAGAGTTCGAGAAGTCGCTCTCTGACGTACCGTCGATGAAGTGGATATTCGAATCATCCGCAGATCCAGAGGTGATCAGTTCGGTCGCTTGGCTGGTGCCTTCCGTCAAATGGACCCCCGAACTGCACATGCGAACTATATCCTTGCGCTTGCTGAGCACATTCAAAGCGTGCTTTCCCGCTGGTGCCTGGACCCTTTCGGCACGCCGAAGAGCCCTTGCGTGCGGAAGAGCCTTGCATCACCTAGTGTGTGACGAAAGTATAGGGAAGGATGTTCTCCCTGATATGGCGCACTCTGATGCATGGTCATTGGAGATGTGGTCTCGCTGGCAAGGCCTCAGTCTTCCCTGGGGACTTGAGAGGTGTAAAGAGATTTTTGACCAGTACGCCACGGATTTAGATGAAGATCACGAAAGTGATGCACGTGATGCTTTGCGCCTCGCTATCGTGACTGGTTGCCCAGGATTTTTGCAGTCAACCGATGCTGCATTGATCTGGGATGGTGTTTTCGACTGGAAGGACGACCCGCGTACTCCACAAGATTTTGATTGGCTCGTGGATTTCCTGGTACACTTCCGGAAGTCCGAAACGAGGAACTTCGATGCCATGGGAGACGCGCTGCTCGCGTTGAGTGCCATGCGGGATCTGGGAAGTGACACCAGACGAGACATTTACCTTGACTCCATCATCTTTGCCATGCAAGCAGATAAACCATCCCGGCTTCGTCACACGGCCCTTCGAGCTGTATTCGATGCCCGTTCTAAGCTAATAGAGTTGGTTGACAAGGAGGAGGGAGAATTTCGGGAGAGGTTATTAGGTGAACTTGCACCAGCTCTGCTCAACGCAACCAAACCTGTCGCGCCACAGCGATTTGATGATGAGCCGGACGCTGACTTCAATCCCAGACGTGATGACTACTATCTACGACTCATTTTCACTCTGGCAAGGCAAAGTGATTGGCGTGCTCACTTAGAGAGAGCCGGTCACATAGAACGATGCACATCTCTGCTAGGTCACGTCATCAGGAACAATTCATCGACGTCGCTTGTCACATCTCATTCATACTATCTTGCAGCCATATTGATACGGATGAACTCCTCGGGGGGTTATCGAAGCTCGTTGAGGGCAGCTACCCTGGCCTCTGCTCTGGACTCGGAACCTACGAACATGGAAGAATACCGTCCCACTACAAACCTTGTAGCCACACTACCCGCAGCCCCAGAGGCTCCTACTCCACCGGGCTTTCCGGACAATATATCCGAGAAGGAATGGTGGAAGCTGCTCAAAGGAGCATGGTGGGCGATGCGTTGGAATGACCTCCACCTTGAGGCGGAAGCAGTTGAGGCACTTCCCAGCATTGTCACGTACACTCTCGATCTCCTGGACACCCCGAGTGCTCGATATGATGCGGAAAGTCTTGTTCGATCGGTGGATCGAACATACGAGGCGCTTGACGATAGTAAAGCAAAGTTGGAAGTGAAACGCCTACAGGACGCGCTGGGAAATAGGGCATAGTTCATCACACGCAAGTCGAATATCAGTTTGGGTCAGACGATGTACAGTATCACTCTCCTATGCAGATCAAATAGAAGTATGTGCTTTATTGTGATTATATGACTTGATAGACAAGTAATTCGTGGGGGGTTGGTCATTCCTTTTGAAACCCAAGTCAGCTTTTGCGCTCGCCCGAGGAAAAAATAGGGGGCACTGTGGTAGCAGGTAGATGTTCGTCACAAACGCGGACCTCACAAGCTATTCGTATTATTCCTCAACTTATATTCGGTACAGTGACCAGAGGACTGCGCAAGGCACCGCGTCTTACAGCTGATTGCAAAATTATGCGGACTTGTAAGAGTTGAGCTGTCCAGGACGTCGTAAGCAAACGAGCGACTTGAACGCTCAGAGGTTGTGAGAAATGCTAGTCTGTAGATAGACCTGCTTTCGATCATGGTCTCACCTCCTGAATCCCCAGCCCAGAAATACCACAGTGGGAGACCGTCTTTGTTGTAAATCGCGATGCATACATCAAAAAGTCGGCAGAAAGCAATGGCAAAAGCAAAGTCAAGGAGGTGAAGTCTACGAAGATTAAAGAAGTCATTTTCATGCCTCAGAGCCCAAATATCTGAACATTCTCACAACTATGCTTGCGAAGCATGACAAAAATCTCTAGAAGGTCACTGAGAAGAAATGGTACACTTCGACTGGTGCAAAGTTGCAAATGAAACAAACCTTGTTCTAATTTTCAAACGCCGATTCGACGAATCGAGAACGTCCGGGAAATGGACACCCTGGGGGTAACTCTGTCACGGACTCCGGGGGTATTGTATGGGTCCCACTCTGGGGGCGTGTCAGCCGCTCGGCTCAATTCGGTCGGAGTTTAATTATGTCAGTTCTCACTGGCCGGCAGTACCTTCTTCTCAATGTTTCTCCTGCCCTCCCCTCCCGCCCTTGGTGTCTTTGTTTCCTGCCTGCTGCCATCTCTTCCTTCAGTGGCGATGACTATGATGGCCTCCCTGGGGACATTGCCAAAGTTTATCTCACTCTAGCACATTGCAACCTCCTCCCTTGACACTCTCAGTACCAGTCTGTACTGAAGTTCATGAACCTGTACCCACTCTTTTGTCCTTACATCCATCCAAACCTAGAAGGTTCTGAAACAAATAATGTCATTGGGCTGGTGTGTTTGTACATTTGTCTTTCCTCAATAAGACCAAATATTCCCATGTAAAAGTAGTCAGCAGATATATGAAGATTGTTGTGATGCTCTACTATATATTACTTTAAATATCTTTCTCATCTGTTCACAGGTTCTCTGATGATATGAAAGGTCCTGCAATTCTGGGTGATTGAGAGCTGGGAATGGTAGTCCTGACATCCATGAAGCAGGCTGTTGTTGTTGTTGACAGTAAAAGGTCATGATCATGGTGGTGGTCATGTCTGCTATCACAGGGTGTGCGGTGTCACGTGGGTTAGGCAGAGAGGGTGGGTAAAAAGACACCAGGGGTGGGAGGGGTGGGAGGAACATTGGGAAGAAGAGCCAGTTAGAACCACAGCTGACATAATTAAACACCAACTGAATTGAGCCAAGTGGCTAACACACCCCCAGAGTGGGACCCATACAATACCCCTGGAGTCCATGACAGAGTTACCCCCAGAGTGTCCATTAGCCTGACTTTCTGGATGAATCAATGTCTTTTTATCTTTCATAGCTTCATCACTGAGCATCAGCATTTCCGGGTCCACATGTTCATGAAGATGGTAAATTGTTCTTCATTTCACTCGAGAGTGTGAGCAGAGATACCCTTGCTATGGCTGTGATCTAGCCTGCCAGTTTGCAGGGTGCAGAGAGGTGTGTATGAATATGTACCATGACATGCATAATTCATGCTGTAGCTTGTCCAGTATATGGTGGGATTTCCGAAGGATAACAATGAGAAAGGCAATGTCATCAATACTGATGTTGCAACACTTGCAATGATACCCATTGAGATGCAGTCCAAGCCAGAAGGATGGTTTTGTATACAAGTGTCTTGTTAACACCAATTAAACATATGGTAGATACTTGCAACAGAATTATTGCATCAGTGAAAAACAGATAAATCGGATTGAGAGACTCAATGTGCGTGGCAGCTGTGGTGGTACACTGAAGTAGAGCTGATCACAGTGAAATTGACATTGAAACAATGATAAATAGCCGCAATACATTCATCTTACCACCACTATGTGTAGTAGGCACCATCACTGCCAGCTGTTGGCCTTGCTTGAATGGTTGCATGATTAAATTGATGTTATAAGTAACCCCAATAGCATCACATGTGTGTGCCAATGCCCGCTACCATTTTGATAGAAAAACACTTGTATTGGTCTGCCTTTGAGAAACTAAAGGGTAATTGTAGTGGGAGCATATTGACTCGGCCTCATTCCTCTGCCAGCTGACATGCTCTTTATCATAGGTCCTATGTAAGCTGATTGAGCCACAGCAGTTGTAGGACCTAGTAGATCTGCCATAAGTCAAAATTTGGCATTGCCTGAGGTCTACATTGGTGAGCCAGCTGTGACTATTCACCATATAAACCTTCACACTACACACAAGCCTGATAGGCTCACCCTGACCTTGGTATCTTCTCGAGCATCTCAAGTGAGGCGTATTACAGCTACCTTCAAATCAATAGACCAGAATCCATTTTTGTTCATTCACCACTTTTGTTTAGTTGTGGAGCTGGCCAAACAACAGGGTCCTGCCTATTATGATACTTTGTCAGTGAGATACCCCAGAATGGCCTTGAACTGTGCAATGTCTATGATATGGTATGCGGTTTGTTTGATGCTGTATCTGACACCCCTCTGAGCTCACTGCTGGTAATACCAGTACAACTATCTATCACCAACTCATCATGGTATGTTCAACATTGTCTCTGTTACTTCAGATCATGCCAGCATGAGCTCAACATTAGTACCTGCATGCTCCACTCAGGGCACAAGGACATCCACTTTCCAAGGGCCTTTTGACAACAAAGCCTGTGAGACAAGAGAGCCAAAGAACTGGGTTAATAGTGTGGTGGCTTGTATCAGTGTATGAATGGCGAGAAGTGCATGGATCAATTTATTTTGGGTTCATATGTCGCTGACCTAATATGTCAATATTGTATTTGTTAGTCTCAACTCTCAAGAGTCAAAGATGGGTGTCAGACAACACACTTTACTTCAACCGCCCTCTACAGTCAAGATATGCCAAACATTGAAGGCAACAATCAGTGGGGCAAGAAAGAATGTATGTTATTGATTCAATAAAAAACTGCACTGATGACCAGAGTAATAGACCCCAATGATGATACTCTTCGTTGTTCATTCCAGCAATACAGCAGGGAGAAGAATGGGTCTGGCCTGAATGCAAATGAACAACTAGCTTGCCTAGAAAAGGAGTTTGGTCCTCACATTAAGTGAGTACATTGTCATTCTTCAACCAATATCTAACAAAACTATTAATTGTAAAGATGTGTTAAGGTTGTACTCTCGTAGGATTGGATCCAAAGGACTTCGGCCTCAGCTTGTGCGCTGTGCCCCTTTTCCAAGTACTGTCCCTTATTTCAAAGTACTAGTGATAACGCATCTGAAGGTCCGGATGAGTATCGTAGTATATCTGGATGTCTTCCAGATATCGGAAATGCGTGTAAGGCTAATCCAGACATATCTGAACTAGAAACTAACAGAGTATAGACTACCCGAAGGTAGAGTCGAAGATATAGACTATCGGAATCTATCTGAAGTCTCAGAGGATGACAAGAGTAAGAAGTACTCAAGTCCAGAAGACAGAAAGAGGACAAACTAAGATGATATTTGAATGGAGGTACTACAGGACATTTACACGAGTTTATATACTAGTAGGCATAATGAAAAGATCAGTAAGCAGTATCCAAGGCTATGTAGAAAGCATATGCAAAGGTTAATAATCACAAGTCGGAAATGAACATAAGTAGACGGATCAGTAATCATACCGGTAATAGATATAGCCGAAACAATGGAAATAAGGAAATACCGAATAGGCTGTGTTTAACGTTAAATGAACAGGAAATGAAATAGGAAGCTTATCTATATCGGAACAGAAGCGGATCTATGCATCGGACTAGATCAGATCTAAGGTCTGAAGTCCGGAAGAGAAGCATGGATATTATGGGATATGACAAGATGGCACAAGCTCTTTGAGATCCAAAAGCAACTTGGTATTGAAAGTGTATGGAGAAATGTCAACACCACAGCTGCTAAGCGAGTACAAGCTGTCATTGATGCAAAACATCATGACCTTGCTGGAAAGTGGGGTGTTGCACAAGTTCATCAGAGGTTAGCCAATGAAGGCACCTTGGTGAAGTGGTGAGCCTCATATACTCTATGCCCACTGCAGTGAGACATTGATTATATTAACTCTAACAGTGACAAAGTCAGGCAGATACTTCATGACCATTTTGATGTGGAATTTGATGCCAGATTTGTTGGCTCAAAAGATGCAATTGATTGTGTCCCATTGGACTGCCTTGGGCCTTGGCATCAGCAGCATGCAGATGGGCATGAGAAGCTTGCTGCTCAGGCTCTGTGGATGGGAGATGTAACTTTGCCCATCTATGCATTCAAGGATCAATTTTCAATGTTTGTACCATACATGTGTGTATTGCCTAATGTGAGGCTTTCGAACATCATTGGGCATGTGTTCCTTGATTTTGTTGAAGACTATGGCTGTAAGTAATCATTTATCGTTGTCTTTGGTTTTTATTAACCAATGTGGCCCTAGGTGTACCTATTCAACTTACAACAGATAAGGGTTCAGAAGTTGGTGATATGATTCGCTGCCATGAACACTTGCAGTGAGTATCATCAAGTGCTTGCCATGCGGGTACTGACATTATGGCTCCACTTTTCAGTTTAGATGCAGCTGCTGACTACACTCTAGATAAGTGGCCATCATCAAAGCAAGTGCAAGGCAAGCACAATACACCAATTGAAGGATTCTGGCATTGGAAATGGGATGGCGAAGGCCACAGCATCCATCAAGCGATTTTTGTTGGTCGAGATGAGGGTTTATATAATTCAAATAACCCACTCCATGTGTCATATCCCATATTCTGGACCTACATCCAATAATATTCCCACACCTCATCTGGACCTTCAGATGTCCTATCCATGTCTCCAGTCCCCTATCCATCCAGATCCCTGCACCTCTGCATATCCATATCCAGGTCCCTTTACCTTTGCAGCTAGCCTGCATCATTCATCCTTTGTCCTATCTTGCATATCCACGCATCTCATCCAGACCACATCTAATCTGGTCTGATCTGATCCTATCTGACATATAGATACATTTCCTGTGCATATAACATTTACACAGCCTATCTGGTATTTCCTCTATTCCACTGTTTCAGTTATATCTATTACCAGTATGCTTACTGATCCATTAACCTATGTTCATTTCTGACTCGTATTTGTTAACCTTTGCATATGCTTCATACATAGCCTCAGACTCTGCTTATTGATCCTTCTGTTATTTCTCTTAGTATATAAACTTGTGTATATGTCTTGTAGTACCTCAGTCTGAATATCATATTAGTCCTTGCACTAGTCTTCACTCTAAGTCCTCATATCAAGTCTACTCCTTTAACCTAGTCCATATCCATCTCAGGCCTAGGGAGGAATTCCCTAAGCCAGAGTTCTGATCCTCTGATCCTCTGATCCTCTGATCCTCTGATCCTCTGCTCCTCTGCTCCTCTGCTCCTCTGCTCCTCTGCTCCTCTGCTCATCTGCTCATCCAATCCTCCGAAGTTTCTGGAAGTCTATCTGGATCTTTCCCACAGTCCTCCAGACCTATTCTGCTTCAGACTTTGTCCTTGCAGCCATTCCTCTGTTTGCTTCTACTCAGGACAAGTCCTGAGTAGCCATTATGCATATCTGTATTAGGACAAAACCTCATTGTAATTTCCGGAAGTTCCTCTGGAACTTTCCTGCACTCATCCAGAAGTTACTTGCACCCATCTGGAAAGTCCTTCTGAAGTTTCCTGCACCTTTGGATGTCCTTCAGACATCTTCAGATGCCTTCGGACTTTCTTCAGACACCAATCTGAAATTAAGGGCACATACTTGGGTAAGAGGTGCAGCACATGAGCTGAAGCCAAGCCCCTCAGAATCAGTCCTACCCTTTGTGCATGGTCTTAACACCATGAATGCATTCATCTATGACTTTTGTTATATTCCTGACATCATGACTGAGCTAGAATTCATAGGCAAGTTTTTAATTGGCTATGGCCACCTCTCATCCAACAGCACTTGGATGAGTTCCGACTATACTGGAACAACCACTGCTTGTCTTCTCAAAAGAAGAAGATTCTCCCAACAGGAACATCTCCATGACACATATGGCTTGCTCCAGAAAGTGTTCATGCTGTTGCATGAGATTGCTCAATTGCTGTGGATATAAATTTAGTGCATGAACTTTGAGAGGAACTTGGTGGGAATGCAGCTAGGGACTCTGCATTCTGGTTTGTCAGTGATGAGTTTCAGGTGATGGCAGATGATGCATTCTGTAGTCTTGGCTTTCCTGAGATTGCTCTTTCCAATGCATGGGATATATTGATTGCGGTTGTGGATATCCTAGAGCACCTTGTCATAGTCTGATTATAATCAATTCGAACATGTTCTGTTGTGTTTGTATATGTCGTCCTTAAGCATGATGCAGTGACTTGGCCTGCTAGCTATATAAGTGTGATGTAATGACTTGGCCTGCTAGCTATACAAGTGTGATGTAGTGACTATGTCCTAAGTGTGATATAATGACTCGGCCTGCTAGCTATATACAATGACCAGTGATTGAGAAAAGATGAGAGGCAACAAACTCAAGCAATGACTCAGTGGGTCCGAATAACATGGATGGGTTGGAGTGCATGCGATGCTGAATGGCCAGCCTTAGTGTATTAGTAGGGTTTCATGAGGCACAAAAGATGGCATAGACTTCAGAAATAAATAGTTGAAATACAACCCACCGGATACTGCATTGTCACCACCATGTCTCAAGCTTATACTGCTAGTGCTCACCTTACTCAGCCTTGTGGAGGACCAGACAATGATCATGATGGTTGTGGTGTAATTTTTCCCCAGATGTCACCTGAAACTCTACTCTGTCAGTTGTGCAAGAAACTGAAGAAGCAAGGACTCACAGATGATGAAGTTTTATGACTCAAGGTGCCAATTGTTCAAACTGAGATGCTGCCTGATTCTGATCAAACTTTTCCAGGAGACATTGAAGCAATGCTTTCAATGTGGTATCTGTGGGATGCACATTGGTGACCCATGTGGATCATGTAAGCACAGAGGTTAGTAAAGATATATGCCAGTGATCTGTGGACTCACTCCAATATTGTAGCACATGAAGAAAATGGTACAGTGGCTCAAAAAGTGTCCTAATGTTTGTAGCTTTTCATGTAATTGCTATATCATGTGTCAAGACGTGGGAATATGACTAAGCTATAGGGAGATGTCAGAAAGGTCTGCTTCTCAGCTTCATTTTGGTTCCCTATACCGTGGGAAAATAATGACATTATGTGAAGATATGAGTATTTTAATTTGATGACTCATTGGGACACGTTTTTGACTTTGAGTTTTACTAATGTAATCTCTATAATTCTAGTACTGTGTGTGACCTCCTTCTACCCCAATCACTTCTGCCACTCTTCTAGACATATTCTCTATCAATTTTGGGTATTCCTCTTTAGTGATTCCATCTTACTCTGCTGTAACACTGTCTCATAGTTGGAATAGCCCCTATAGTGAATCTTGATATGCTACAAGTAATTTCTTGAGTGATTCTCAGGGGTATTCAATAGGGTTGATGTCTTGGGTCTATACTGAACATGATAGAATAGTAATATTATGGTCTTTAAGTTATTTGGTAGCCAATCTAGAAGGTTGCTTTATAAGACTTAAGATCTCTTAATTACTATGTTCTAACTGGAAAGACTGCTGATGCTAATAAAGTGACTAAATTGATTACTTCTATCATTCCTATGACTATCTCTACTCAGATAGTCAGACAGACTCTCAAGATAGCCCATCTTAAAGCTATAATCAAGAAAAACAGATTCTTCTGTCTCCGACCTATAAAAGAAAAGACAGGATACTACTTTCAAGTATAAATATTGGACTGCTAATAGCTGAAAGAGGTTTATCTAGTTAGATAAGGTTAAAATCAATAGGATGAGATCATATAGCAAGGAATTTGTATTAAAATAGATAGGACAATCATTAAGATAAAGAAAAGTTAAATAAACACCTTCAGTTTCAAGACAAAAACTTGATAGTATAGGACTATATGAGATAAAATGAAGTGGGAATCTTCTATGAAGTAAAGGGAAGGATGAATACAGAGTAGTAAATACTCATTTGACAGGAGTGTCTGCTAAAAAGCATGCAGGAGTTATGAGTTAATGAAGAAGATACTGTTTTGTGATAAGACAATGACCTTAAGTATACCTCTAAATCAGCCACCAATAGCTTGCAAACCATGATATTACTATTCTATCATGTTCAGTATAGACCCAAGACATCAACCCTATTGAATACCCCTGAGAATCACTCAAGAAATTACTTGTAGCATATCAAGATTCACTATAGGGGCTATTCCAACTATGAGACAGTGTTACAGCAGAGTAAGATGGAATCACTAAAGAGGAATACCCAAAATTGATAGAGAATATGTCTAGAAGAGTGGCAGAAGTGATTGGGGTAGAAGGAGGTCACACACAGTACTAGAATTATAGAGATTACATTAGTAAAACTCAAAGTCAAAAACGTGTCCCAATGAGTCATCAAATTAAAATACTCATATCTTCACATAATGTCATTATTTTCCCACGGTATAGGGAACCAAAATGAAGCTGAGAAGCAGACCTTTCTGACATCTCCCTATAGCTTAGTCATATTCCCACGTCTTGACACATGATATAGCAATTACATGAAAAGCTACAAACATTGGGACACTTTTTTGAGCCACTGTACATCTGATCCAGAAGCTGTGGCATTGCAGGCTTGTTGACACAACATAATCAAAGGACGCTTGCATCGACCACTTGGTCCATCAACACCTGAGTTGGAGCTTAGCAATCTCTGAGAGAGCAATGGAAAACCAGGTAGCATCACCATCTATGTCGAGTGTCGCCTTAGTCAAAAGCCTGGCTCCGTCAACCGCACACTTGGCACATATTATGCACCCTATGCAGAAACCATGACTTTTGTCAGTATGGTGTTCTTTTCACATCAGTGGTTGCACATACTCAGTAACCCTTGCTCTCCAGCTCTTCAAGAAAGCACTGTAAAGCTTGTCAACCTGAAGTGGACTTTGAAACATGTCTCAGATCTACTTGTGTGAGTTCCTTGTATACTAGTTCAGCGCAACCTAACTTACCATTAGAGTGTAGCAGTGAGACTGAGCTGAGGGTGTGAGGAAATCTTGTGCTTTCTGATTCAGGCATAGGAATGATGAGTCTTCATGATTGGTACAACAAGTACAATCATCCTCAAACTCAAGCATCCCATATTCAAGTTCCTGTTGGAGCACTGAAGGGAAATAAGTCTGGATGTGTGATTTCACTTGAGTTATTCATTGATACAGACCAGATGATATCAGTCTTCCATCTGCTTAGTATTCATATTCTCAATGATTGCAACAGTATGAAGAATGCACCTATGAAGATCATTCTGGGAGTGGTGACAAGAGAAAATCAATGTCAAGTGCCCAGCCTAGAGCAAAACATGTCTGTGGACATGGTGCTGTTACCAAAGGCCAATCATCAGCTGCCAAGCAGTTGAGAAGTGAGTTTTACAAACTGGTAGCAATGAACTAGCACTCATAAGTCTTGGATTGAATTGACAGATGATGAGAATAGTACCATTCTGACATCTTCATTTTGGCGTGACCTTGTGACTGCATGCACTCCTTCAGTATCTAACTCAGACAAAATCACATTCAAATGGACAATTTGCATGATTGATCAAGATGGAAAATATACACTCACTGAGCAGGGCACTACAGAACAAGGCTTTCTGGCATGCAATGCCCTGTTTCTCTCTGCAGCTGACTGTGGCAAGACCAAAGATGTCCATCTGGTGAGAAAAGGTCAATGTTGAATGGATTCATGTGGACTAATGATGGTACTCCCTTTAACAGTTGGTCATAGAAAACAAGGAATATGTGGCAAAGAAGCTTGTTGACATCAGTCATGGTCGCAGACAGCTCATCATAGAAGATACTTGTAAATTTCTCACCGCTGATCTAATCCATCTCAAATGGATGAGCTATTTTGAAACCAAGTTTGCACAGTGTATCATCCAGGAAGGCATTGACACTGCTGGTAAGTTTGTTGAGAGAAAAATCTTTGGAAGAGCACTATCTAACCAAATTATTAGCATTTCAAGTTTCTGATGGCTTCATAATCAAAACCTACTGTTATAATGTGGATCAAGTCAATGCAGAGCTCCAGGCTCCAATCTGCAAAGAGGTCCCTGCTACCTATGAGCCAACTTCAATTTACCTAGTTGAACCTCGCTGAGTTTCTTCTGCTGTGCTCAAATTCTCAGGCACTCTTGGCATTTGTAACCACACTGACAAGTGCTCTGCGACTATCATGGCTTTTAGCCACTTTGTGTTAGAGAGTTCTGCATGTGAATACATGTTTGCAGACCTCCAAGGTATGCATTGATTCATACTTCACTGCAGTTATTCATTCCTCTTACTAGGTTCAATTGATCATGGTATTTGTTACAATTACCCTATCATTTTCTCCTATTCACCTTGCTGAGCTATGCATGTTCCCTCTTCTTGATCCCCGTCTTTCTTCTTGACTCTTCACAGAATACTTGTAGGATTCCACATGTACCATCTTCTCTTCTTTCTGATTTCTGTCCTACTTCTAGCACACCTCATGGCAACCATAAGGACCCCCTTATCCTTGACTTCCTCTTCCTGTACTTTTACAATATCTCCTGGACTGGTCTGTGCACGATTTCTTACCTATTTAAACCCTAGCTACTTTTGTACTTCCTCCTTAACTTGAATCTACTCAGTTCTCCTCAACACCTCCTTAGGACCAAGGGATCCTATCAAATCTAGCTTCTTGTGAGAAGACTAGCCATTATTTGATCACTTTGACAGAGTTCTACCTTTTGTCAAAGCTCCCTCTTGATACCGTACATTTGATCCCCCTTTATTGGGACTGTTACGGAAGAACTATCTGAGTTTATAACAGTATTTTACATGATATGGAAACTGTTCTGACATTGTTTGATCCCATGATGCATACACCACTTGGGTGTGCCTTATCATATTTAATGTAGTGCTGCACTAAATCTAGCTTTTACAGTAAATCTGGACTTGGAGACCATGGGTTTGAGGGTCTTCATGATTTCATAGATTCTCATGAATGCTCAGCAATCTGCTGCTCAATGAAGCTCTGTGACATGTCAGCCATCCAAATCACTCTTCAAACATTGGAAGACTTGGAGGCAGATTACTTGCACACTGGCAGTGACAACATTGGTAATGAGTCAGCGGATGAGTGAATGGCACTTCAGTGGTATTACTATGTAGACTACTATGACTCAGATCATGGGCTTCAGGGGTTGACTACCTTATTACCTTATTCTTAATGCACAGTCTGTGATTCTCATCTGCCTAAAATTCATCTTATCTGTCATCTTCACCATCCTTCTTGATGTCCTGCAATTCCCTGTCTCACTCTCTTTCCCAACCAGCAGAGCTGCCAAACTGCTTCCTAGAGTGACCTTCTCCCCACCTCTCTCAGTGTTCATGAGGTGGGTTTTGCTTACTTGCTCTTTAGCTGCATCCATCCTCTGACTCAAGAAGCACAGTCTCACACCTGATCTTATGTTCTGATGTGGACTATGGCCAAGGTGCCAGTTTGATTAGACATGACAGGAGAGATTCTATATCCAAGTGTCTTAAATTGAAGTTGTGGGTTGTGCCCTACTGGTGCATTGCAATATGTGTGCATCACAGCAAACAGATGCAGGGCACACAAGATCTCATGCAGATCTGCCCTAGGGCCTGAACTGTTTGCATGAGTGATGCAGCAAATAAATGCAGATTACTAGCATGACCAAGTGCATCGCATGATGCCCAGTGGAACTTTTGACAGCCTCAGACAGAGGAAGAGCCATGTCTTATCCCCCATATTCATTGACTGCATTAGTTCACCAAAGTAGTGGCAGAGCCAAGTCATAACCACCATTGGTTCTGGTATGCCATCTTAATGCAAATGTACCTGAATTAAGGCAGTGCACAGCTGCAGCTGTTGAATTTATAACACATATAAGCAAATAAACATAAACCTACTTTGTAGAGTCAGGGATATAATATTGACATATTAGGTTAGCAATATATGAACCCAAAATAAATTGATCCATGCACTTCTTGCCATTTGTAATCCCCAGTAAGAACTGGCTGTGCTCAAAACAGCCAGGATATGCTGAGACCTGAATTTCCCTTTCCATCCTATGGCTGTTTGTGCTGGTCTGTGCTACTTTATAATTTCATATCATTTTGTATACATTGCATTGCATACATATACACCATTGCCATTGCATTGCACAACCACATCCCAGGATCCCACACATTGTCGCATCAATACATTGCGATCACATCAATACAGTACACTATGGTAATGTCATATCAACTTACTAGTAGTAGTAGATATACCACTCATCCAAACTCTACTCAATCCTCCAAGAAGGCTCTCCATGTGGACACACTGGTGCACATCAAAATATGTTACCTTTCTCCCTTACTGGTTTCTGTAAGCATGTTTCCATCTTGCATTTGTTGCCTCGGTGAGGTGTATTGATGATCCTGCATTTAGACTTGATATTTCCTTTTTACAGTTATCACCTTCGACACCTCTACCTTCTTACTTCTTGACCACTTGAACCATCCGCTTGTCCATTCGCTGGTACAATTAGCTAATGCTCTGGTCTCTCATATTTCCTTTGGATCATTCCAGCTATGCATTGTTCTCGAACTTACTGAGGTGCACAATGTCTCTCACTTGCAATCTACCTATACTGATGTAAACTAATGTGCTTCTGCTAGTCTTTCTAGCGTCTATTTTGCATGTTAGATGTATGCAAGTTCCAGTTCTAAGCAACTCAATGATGCTCCCCAATACATATGTGTCTGCCGCAAGTACAATCAAGGCCAGTCTCCCATGGTTTTGGATACGACATGGTGTAGGCACCTGGAGGAAGCTAGCACTCAGGATGAGAGAGAAAGAATATGCACTGGCCGAGTGCTACATAGGCACAGGATGTCAATTGTGCCAGCTCTAGCTACAGAGAGTGCTCTGTCTTTACCTCCCAGCATTCATTGCTTGGACATGATCTGCAGTCTTGCAAAACAAGCATGAGAGAGTGTGGAATCCTTACGCAAAGTTGGATGCTGCAAACGAGCCAAACAGTCTGAACTTAATATGGTATGTGTTCAGAACTGCACATAATTTTATGCACCTGTTTGACATGATAGTTTACAGGACGACAATTCTCTGTTTAATGGTGACTATGAGCAAGAAGCTCATGCTCCTAATGAACTCCCTCCTCCTGACAAACTCCCTCCTCCCGACAAACTCCCTCCTTCTGATGACCTCCCTCCTCCCGACAAACTCCCTCCTCCTGATGACCTCCCTCCTCTTGACAAACTCCCTCCTCCCAACAAACTCCCTCCTCCTAACAAACTCCAGATTGATTCTGGGCCTGTAACAAGGCCCAATATTGATATTGATCAGCTCATCTGGAGTGCAGTACTGCTGAAAATGCAGGAAACCATGGAGTTTGTGCACCTACTCAGGAATGCTTCTCTGGAAGATCTGATTGCAAAGCTGGGTGAGGATGTCCTAGCTAGACTGCATAATCTGCATCAAGAACCTGGTGACATTGAGAGCCCAGGAGTTTGCCAGAGTATATCCATGTACCTTACACTTGAGCATAGTTCACAACATGCCTATGATTGGATATGTAGAGCTATAACACACAACTTTGCAGGCACAGAAGGAGCTGATGAGGTACTCAGTTTCAAGGCTGTTGAGAAGTTCATTGTGAAATACACTGGAGTTGAGTCTGTAGAGCATGACATGTGTCCAGAGTCGTGTCTCATGTTCACCAGCCCATATGCTGATGAGGACAACTGTCCATTGTGCAGAACATCTTGCTGGGATCAGGCAAAAATACAAGCGAGCGGTGGGCAACAAAAGGTTGCTACACAAACATTCATCACTATACCAATAGGCCTGCAGCTCCAAGCTGTGTACCAGAACCTAGAGAGTGCACAAGACATGCACTATCTCCATGATTGCATGCAGCAAATCTTTGCTGAGTTAGAGCAAACTGGGAAAATTCCCATTGTAGACGATATCGCTATGGGTTATGATTACCTTGACATGGTTCTGTATGGGCACATAAAACAAAACGACATAGTCCTCATGGTTTCACTTGATGGGGCCCAACTCTATGAAAGCAAACAGTCAGACTGTTGGATGTACATTTGGGTTATCATCAATCTTGCCCCTGACAAGTGCTATCAAAAGGTACATGTCCATCCAGGCAGGTTCATACCAGGTCCTAACAAACCCAAGAATCTCGACTCTTTTCTCATTGTAGGGATGCACCATCTTGCAGCTCTCCAAAATGAAGGTCTTCTGATTTGGGATGCATCTCGCAATGCTTGCTTTATTTCTGACCTCCATCTCCTTTATACAACAGCTGATGGCCCTGGACTTGTATACTGGGATGGCATGGTTGGGCATAGTGGTAAGAACGGGTGTCGATTATACTGTGGTGTGAGGGGCAGATGAAAAACTTGTGGGAGTCATTATTATCCCACTCTCCTTAAGCCACAATGGTGTGCTCCCAGTAGTGGACATCCTGATATTCAGGTGTTCAAGATTCCACCTGGAGGATCAGACAAATACGCTGAAAACTTATGTCTGCTTGTAGCATCTCTGAACCAGTGCCAGTTGGACAAAAATAAGACCGACACTGGCATCACAAAGCCCCCACTAATTCTTGGCCTCAAACCTTCCCACTGTCTCAGAGTTCCTCATTGTATGACATCGGACATCATGCATATTGCCAGGAATCTTAGTAATCTCAACATCAGTCTCTGGTGCAGAACAATGAACTGTGGCCCATCAGATGATGTGGATAGCTGGGATTGGGCTGTTCTTAAAGACCGAGATGCCTGGGAAGCTCATGGCAGACTAGTTGAGGCAGCAGGACCATATCTCCCTGGATCCTTTGATTGCAAGCCATGCAACATTGCCGAGAAGCTTAATACAAGCTACAAAACTTGGGAATTCCAGTTGTATACATTTGGTCTTGGTTCTGCACTACTTTATGGTGTCCTTCCCCAGCCTTATTGGCTAAATTACTGCAAACTTGTTTATGATTTCCAGCTGTTATGTCAGCATCACATCACCACTGAAGATCTTCGACATGTGCATGTCCTTCTTTGCAATTGGGAGAAAGAATTTGAAACATTGTATTACCAGTGTAATGAAGATTGACTACAGTTTATCTGGCCATGTGTTCATCAAGTCAACCACCTTGCTCCCAAAACTTTAAGAAAGGGACCTCTGATTTGCTATGTGCAGTGGACCATGGAGCACATGATTGGAAACCTTGGCCAAGAGATTCAACAACCACTAAATCCCTATGCCAACCTCTCACAAGAGGGACTGCAGCATTGCCAAGTTAACATGCTGCTTTCTGTCCTACCTGAGCTTGATGAGCCTTCCAAGGGCCTTCCAACTGGCTCAGTCAACCTTGGAGATGGATATGCTCTCCTACAGAAACGTGACTGATACTTTTGTCTTCCAGATCCAGAGCATGCAGAAGTCATTGCTCATTTCCTTGGAGAAGGTCATGTACTTCATTGCATCAAGAAATGGGCACATCTTTTGCTGCCAAATGGGCATATTGTCAGGCTCCTTCCCACTGCTATGTCAAGAGAGAGGGACAAATTACTAGAGCAGTTTGTGTTAGTAATGCACCTATGCAAAATCCACATGCACAATTTTAACTCCCGCTATAATTTTATTTCCCTCTCTCTCTCCACAGCAGCTGGCAGAAAACATTTGTAAACAACGTCAGCCACAGTCGCAATGCTCAGTGGACTTCTAAAACAACTAAAGATGTTCAATATTTGATTACCTAGGGTTAGCTCTTCTGCAAATGGACACCTATGAACACCTACTGGATATGTTTTGTGGAGACATCAGTCTCTCGCAGTTTATCATCACTGTGCTCACAGCGCCATGTTTCAAAGATCACCCTGCAGTCTCTGAGCTAATATCTCACAATGATGACATCATCTGCACATTGTCACACCATGTGAAGTCACGCACTGCCTTGTTAGAGTGGGCAAGAACTACCATCAATGCAGACTGTGCTCAAGAGGTCCGAAAACTCACTAAGGTAGATAATGCATGGCAATTCAGTGCACTACATGCAAATGCAGAGAAAATTGAGTGCTTCCGCATTGAGGATATGGCAATGGAAATTGAGGCAGAGGCACCTGTGCTGTGGGGACTACTTGATGCTGTTTTGTCTATGGGTCATGTGAGGACAACAATAAACACAGAGAAAGAGAATTTGTCTAAGGAATTGGAGGTGGAGGAATCTGAATATTGGTGTCAAGTGGATGATCTTGAGGGTGTCATAGAAGGGATTACTGGAAATCATGTATCACAAGTGAACCAACTTGTTGCTTGTCATGATGTAGTAATAAAACTGGTAGGACACATGTAATACCTCCCTTGATCTGTACCTGAGATGAAACTTGTTAGCGGAAAGTTGTGGTTGTCTTGCTCCTAATGAAAAGTGTCAATCAGAAAGCCAACACACTGTCTAGTGTACTTGGAATATTCTTACATTCGATGCATGCCCCCGAGAGTGTAATCGAGACAATGTCAAGGATGGGTCTCTCAATATCTGTGCATGCTATACATGATGTGATTTGTGCACTGTCAGCACAATCCTGTCACATGTTGCAATACCTAGGCCAGACACTCTTAGCCACATATGCATATGATAACTTCGACATGCACCTGAAAAGCACAGTTCCTGCATGAATTCCTGCTTTTGCTAGGGCCTGGACATTTTGCTCACCAAGTAAATTGAGAGGTGTAATAACTATTTGCACACTTGTTGAATCAAACAGCAATGGCATCCAAAATGTAAGTGTTTTGCCCTTGCCTATGCCCACTGTGCAAATAATATCACAGTCTTGAAGGAGAAAGGCCTCAGCAAATTTTAGTTGCCAAAGGCAGGCCTGATGACCAAAGATGGCCTCTGTCCTATGACAAATCTCCGAGAGAGATGGCACCAAGGGAGCTGAACTACTCAGAGGCTGGGGTTCCATGATGGGCAAGACTTCAGAACCAGAATAGATGATCTACTAACTAGCATACAATAACATGCCCTAAAATATCCATGATGTTCTTTAAGGTATTTCTTAGGTATTTCTTTGAAATATTACATTTGTTTCACAGTCCACTGAGTATGGCATAATCTGCCACTGTGGCTGATGATTGTTTACCAATGTTTTCTGCCAGCTGCTGTGGAGAGAGATAGAGGGATAAAGTTTGGGCTGAGTATGAAATTTGGCATTGTGCATGTGGTTTTCGAATCAAGTCTTCATTTTGGTATACATATGCCACCCTCTCTTCTCTTGACACAGCGGTGGGAAGGAGCCTGGCAGATTGTGCGATCTGCTTGGCGAGAAACCATCAAGCCATTGGAGAAGATACATATTTTGTGGAATGTAAAGGTGCACTCATAATTCACTGTCTGCTACTGACTAATTCTAATTCTAGTATTTACTAGATTGATCTTGATGGACAGGTTCGCTTTGGCAAAATCTTATATTTTACACAGCTGTCTGTCAAAGCAGATCCTGGTGATGAAGAAGACTGGCAGTTCATAAATGTTGCATTGATTCAGTTGTATTCTGCCCCTGACAACTCGCTTCTCAAACTCTTGTTGCAAACAGTTGCTTCCTGCATCCACCTCAATGAATTTTGTGTTCTTGATGTCAAGAAAATTTTCAGTGTTGTCGCCATGGTTCCACACACCCCAACACTCCCTTCAGGAGTTACTGAGCCCCATTTTTTCATGATGGAGAGACTGGGTCTTGATATATCCAACCTCGGAGTACCTTACTCAGGCTATTTGGATGCTGAGGATGATCTTGATGATCCTGAATAGTAGTGGACAAATGTGTTGTTACAATTGCAAGTATGATAATAATAGTATTATTGCAAGTAAGGACTGCAAAGGTGCAAAAACATTGACTGAACTATGCGAAGTGAAAGCATACAAATGAAGTGAAAATGAACAAAGCAGCAGGCAAAAAATATCAGACTTTACGACGTTTTTCTGAATAGTTTCTAATCTCTTCATACAATGCCTTCCTTTTAGCCGCTCATGTTGCAACATTCGACTGATCAAAAGGTTGTACTAAGTAGCACTGTAGAAACAACAATACTGAGAAGAACAAATGAAGCTCCTAACTGTATCTAAAAATGTTGTAGGTCGAGCATTGCCTAGTCTGCATTACTTGAGGAGACAAGTGTGTTCAACCCTAAAGGGGAAGTGAGTGCAGCAAAGATCTCGAGGTACACACTTCAGTGAAGCATGAGAAAGTGCAGGTGCATGCAAGGCACAAAGGCGTGGGAACGCGCACACATATTAGCGTGAAGCGTGTGAATGTGGAAACAAGAGACTCTAGACTTAAGTGAAAATATAAAGCAAGATAAGAGATGTGAGATGTGATGTGCTAATGAATAGAATTCTACTGTGACTTTCTAGATATTAAGTAGGTAAGTAAAGTTGGGTAAAAAAGTAAGTCAGTAATAGTATGTACTACTGGTGCTTATATAGGTGCCTAAGTGCGGTCATGCAGAGCCAAAGCACTACTGAGTAGGTATGTAAAGATATATATGAGTGAGAAACCATGATAAAAATAAAGGTGGAATGATATGCTAATAAAAGAAATGGAAATATATGCACTAGAGGGCTTGGTGGACAGTGGATGGATGCTTCTGGATGGCTGGTGCTATAGGGTGCTCAAGCATGGGAATGCACATGCACATATACATCGCGAAGCACAGGAATGATGTGTGCATGGTGTGTGTTGTGCAGGAAAGCTGCACATCATATAGGAATCACTGTGGATAGTACACAGAGTGATGCTATGAGTTCGTGCTATGTACTCCCTAGTGAAAACTACCATATCACACCATGAGAGGCATGATTCTCTACAGCACCATGATGCAAATGGGTCTGTAGGGCATGCGTTTGGATTCTGACAACGTTGAGTGAGTAGCATGCACAGAGATACAGTCCTTCCAAAATATGTCAGTTAGAATCAGATAGTTATTTGATGGAAGGTAGTGTACGTAGACTTTGTGCCATCCTCTTCAGCTGGGGCACTTCTCTCCTTGAGCTCAAGCTTCACATCCTCCTCCTCAAATTTGATAGTAGTCTGAGGTGAATTGGATTCAGTCTTGATTTTGTCCTTGGTCATGACTGTGCTGGATGGCTGATTATCACTAGCTTCAGAGTAAATAACACATATGCTGTATTAAACAAATGGTGGACTCACACATTATACAAGCCTTGCTAAATGATCTTCTCAATATCTTTGAACCAAAAAATCACTCACTGAATAGATAAACATCATGATTATCTTATTAAAAAGAACAACTTACCTTGGATCCAGGAGTGATGATATTAAGGCTGAGACAATATGTGTCCCACACAGAGGTGACACCATCAAGCTCAACAAGAATATTATCCTCAAACATGTTAATAATAGAGGAAGGCATCAAGGGACAATAATAAATAAGAGTATGTACATCTGAGCAAAGGACTTGTACAAATTCTGGTGTAGTCAGAAATTTAAAGTTCTGATGTGTTTTGAATTGATATTTGCTCATTGAACGCATGCAGGCTTTCTACCTTTCCTTGTCATCCTTGCCATTGCCCAGCATGTTTCCATTTCACGAGGGACCATCAGTTCACTCTAATAATGACAGAAATTCATATGATCACTCCCCTTTCCAGAATCTGAGTCCACGTTGGGCAGGAGACCCATCTTGCCCTTCCCCCCTGTCTCCAGGTATGCTGCTACCCAACCCATTTGCTGATTCAGGCCCACTACAGTGCCAGTTTCATCAGGTATGTACTGTAGCCTATATGCTAATGACTCTACTGTTCATAAACATATTTTTAGGGCGCATATATGCAGGATAATCAAGCATTGCATGAATGCTGCAAGGCATTAGAGCTGCGGGAAATTCAATTGACCACTGAGTGTGATACCATCAAGTAAGTTTTCTCTTAGTACTAGCCAATTTTAATTGAATTTCATAGGTTGATGTTTGAACATCTTGCAAGTGCTGTTCAGCTGTCCAAACCTGATTCATTCAAGCTCCATGATTTGAAGGCTATCATCCTGACATCTCCTGGATCCAGTCACCCTACCTGCAAGCAATATCCCAAGATATGGTTCTGGTCCCAGGACAACTTTATAAGCTGGCTCGATACTGCCAGTAGCCAAACCACTGATTGCAGGAAGATTCCATATCTCAAGGACGAAAATGGGGATCCAGTCCCTGAAAACACAGTCAAAGCAATCTGCAAGCTTCTCCAGGGTGGATGGTCTGAGCTTTTAAATCAAAAAATTGCACCACAATCTTTGGGGGAAGGCAACTGCTTCTGCGAGACAGCTTATACACACGCTGATGGAAGACATATACCCATTTTTAAGTTTGCTGATGATGGTTGGAAGTTAGACTATCTCACAACAACCTCATATCCTTCCTGGTGCCACAATAATCTTGACAGTGATGACTGAAAGTCTCAAGACAGTGTCAAGAAAGAGGATGATGATGATAATGACAACAATGACACCAACAGCAATGAGCAAACAGGTAAGAAATGCAAGTGGTTGATGGCATCTATTGAGCCCAAGGTTTCCAGCAAGAAAATCTGAGTCAAGGGTGCATGTAATTATTGTTACAGTTCTTCTCTATCTCCACCCTTAAGCACCCCTGCAGCTCTACCTGTGCCTGTTGTCGATGTCCCTGTGCCTGTTCCATCTCTGATTATCACTCAAACTGACTCTGAGAAGGAGAACACACCATCAAGCCCCAATCTTAACTCTGCTGACACCACTGAACCTATCAAGAACACTATTGGACCTCTTGCCACCACCGAGAACACTACCAAACCTCTTGTCAACACCAATAACACTACCAAACCTCTTCCCAACACTGAGAACACTACCAAACCCCTTGTTGACACCAAGAACACTGCCAAACCTCTGATTGACTTGGATGAGACTGTGATCACTGTACTATCTAATGCTAGCTCCAAGCCTCAGTCCACTCCTGCATCAAAGCCTCTCAGAATCACGCTTCCAAATCCTCTGTAAGTTGTTGATTTTTATCTGGTCCATTACTAACACAGTATTATAGTTCTGTATTAGCACTCGCTGCTGCAAAAGTCAATATACCACCATCTCCCCCAGCTGAATTAGATGTGAGTTGTTAAGGTCATACTCTCGTAGGATCGGATCCGAAGGACTTCGGCCTCAGCTCGTGCGCTGTGCCCCTTTCCAAAGTACTGTCCCTTATTTTGAAGTACTAACGACGATGTGTCCGAAGGTCTGGACAAGTATCGTAGTATATCCGGATGTCTTCCGGATATCAGAAATGCATGTAAGGCTAATCTGGACATATCCGAACTAGAAACTAACAGAGTATAGACTACCCGAAGGTAGAGTCGAAGATATAGACTATCGGAATCTATCCGAAGTCTCAGAGGATGACAAGAGTAAGAAGTACTCAAGTCCAGAGGATGGAAAGAGGACAAACTAAGATGATATTCGAACTGAGGTACTACAGGACATTTACACGAGTTTATATACTAGTAGGCATAACGAAAAGATCAGTAAGCAGTATCCGAGGCTATGTAGAAAGCATATGCAAAGGTTAATAATCACGAGTCGGAAATGAACATAGGTAGATGGATCAGTAATCGTACCAGTAATAGATATAGCTGAGACAACGGAAATAAGGAAATACCGAATAGGCTGTGTTTAACGTTAAATGAACAGGAAATGAAATAGGAAGCTTATCTATATCGGAACAGAAGCGGATCTATGCATCAGACCGGATCGGATCTAAGGTCCGGAGTCTGGAAGAGAAGCGTGGATATTATGGGATATGACATGAGTCCCCCCCTTGAGTCCCATGGTCCTGGAGACCCTCCTCTAGAAGATCGCACTGGCTCGAACGTGAAGAAAGAGAAACCAAGTAAGACCAGCAGCAAGGGCAAAATGTGTCCAAGCCCAAAGCATAATGGACAGTACATGAATTCATTTCATGTTAATATTCTTTGTCTGACTACTTTACACGACCAGGAATTTATGCGCCCACCACTGGCTCAAGCAAATCAAGACAAATGGAACTATGGACGAGTTCTGTGTCTACTATGGCAGCCTCAACAAAGAGCAGAGGAAGGTATGTGACTTCGTTCCCTTTGCACAGATATCCACTCATTCTACTAATCTAGGAGTATGACAACAAAGTGAACACACTTGTGAGTAATATGGTTAGCGTCAGCATCTATTCTGATTGATTGTTTCTAGGCTACTGAAAACAAATGGAACAAGACTATCAATATAGGCAAGATGTTAAGACCATGCACAAAGGGTAGGACTGATTCTGAGGGGCTTGGCTTTAGCTCATGTACTGTGCCCCTTACCCAAGTATGTGCCCTTAATTTCAGATTGGTGTCTGAAGAAAGTCCAAAGGCATCTGAAGATGTCCGAAGGACATCTGAAGGCACAGGAAACTTCAGAAGGACTTTCCAGATGGGTGCAAGTAACTTCTGGATGAGTGCAGGAAAGTTCCAGAAATTACAATGAGGTTGCATCCTAATACAGATACGTATAATGGCTACTCAGGACTTGTCCTGAGTAGAAGCAAACAGAGGAATGGCTGCAAGGACGAAGTCCAAAGCAGAATAGGTCCGGAGGACCACAGGAAAGATCTGGATAGACTTCCGGAAACTTTGGAGGATCGGATGGGTGGAGGAGCGGAGGAGCGGAGGATCAGAGGATCAGAACTCTGATACTGACTAAGTTGGAAGACTAGACTTGATATGAAGACTTAGACTGAGATCTAGTGTGAGGACTAATATGATATTCAGACTGAGGTACTACAAGACATATACACGAGTTTATATACTAAGAGAAATAACAGAAGGATCAATAAGCAGAGTCCAAGGCTATGTATGAAGCATATACAAAGGTTAACAAACGCAAGTCAGAAATGAACATAGGTAAATGGATCAGTAATCATACCGGTAATAGATATAGCCAAGACAATGGAAAGAAGGAAATACTGAATAGGCTGTGTTAACATTATATGCACAGGAAATGAATTAAGAAGCTTATCATATATCAGATAGGAAACAGATCTATACATTGGATCGGACTGGATCGGACATGGACCGGACAAGATGCGTGGATATATAGGATGTGACATTAGGGTGATGGGACAAGGATGAGTGATGCAGGCTAGCTATGAAGGACAAGGGATCTGGACATGGGTGTGCAGATGTGGGTATGCAGAGGTGCAGGGATCTGGATGGATAGAGGACTGGGGACATGGATAGGACATCCGAAGGTCTGGATGAGGCGTGGGAATATCATCAGATGTGGGTCTGGAATGCGGGATATGACACAAGATGTACTAGTAGATCTCCACTCCTTCGTGCTTTACACATTCAAGGCCATTTCCCATCCTACCCACCGCCTTCTGGACACTTTTGACACTGTTTTGATCCCACCTTGTACATTCTGATGCTGCGTTTCCCAGTTTTATTTTGTATTTCATCACTTTCTGTAGTGTTTTTAGAGCTGTGCTAGTGCTACAGGCATGTTTTATATCCCAGCACAATCAAACAATATCCGAGCATAATCATATCACAGCCTATATGAGCACATTCACCCAGGGAATTAAAAGCACGCTCTAATATGCGCCAGTGTGATATTCATATGTTTGTGCAAAGAAAAACATAAGGCAGCATCAGAGGCTTTGCCCTGTCTTATTGTAAATGTGCTATTTTCACTGTTTCATATCCAAGATATGCTGGTTGATGCTTTTTTGCTCAGCCACTACCATAAGCATATCCTGGCACACCCCGGCTGTTTCAAGCACAGCCAGTTCTCACTGGGTGTAATCAGTGACTCATGCTATGGCCTTGGGTTTCATTTGGGCAGACATAGTGACCCATTGTTGCTTTATGGCTGCTGGAATGTGGCAGCAATTTCCAACCATAGTGAGAATGGCGTCCGAACGGCGAAGACTGTTGAATGAGAAAGCTGTGCAGTTCAGTGCCATTCTGGGGGTATCTCACCGACAAAGTAGCGTAATAGGCGGGACCCTGTTGTTTGGCCGGCTCCACAACTAAACAAAAGCGGTGAATGAACAAAAATGGATTCTGGTCTATCGATTTGAAGGTAGCTGTAATATCACACGCCAAGAACTCAGGGTACAATTGTAATATTATTAGGTTCGTTATCATTATGGCGTCTCCTCTAACCGCAACTTTGGGACAAAGAATGGCCTCTGATCCTTCCAATAAAGATCTTTTCTGATGCGGCAGTGGGCGCTCCCTGTTACTTTAGTTAGTCTCCCGTGTGCGGAGCATAACAGGGTATGAGGAATGCGTTCAATCGTAGCAAATAAGGCTAGGAACTATCATATCAGATGCTTGACCTGTCACTGCGGCCTACGAAATCTACCGCCCCAAGCGCGCGCCGTGGGTGAGCACAGGTCCTCAGCAAGCTCTGCCCATATATAAGTATATGTGTTGCACTCTGCTTCAGTGACGGCCTCGGCATCAAATTGTCAGTAGTATTTTGCTCAACCGTTGAAGCGACAAAGAACATAATTTGCTAGTATTAATGGTTGACAATAGGAACAATTTGTGAGTGAGGTTTTTTGACCCAAAAACCGTATTCTAATGGCTCATCTACTAGTAATCGGAAGGACATTCCGCGACCTCCTCCTCTATCAACGCGTCACCTGTCTCAAGAATCTCAACGACAACTTGAAAGTGTACTGTCCGAAGAATATCAACAACAAAGCACATCTCCCTATGAGTACATCATACGTGGATAATCAATGGCTATGTACTCATTGCCAACATCAGAACGCAGGACCTTTTGCGGCAAATTCTTGAGACGCTACAGGACTCAAGTATTGCTCAAAAAGGAGACAAGGACGTACGGAGCAGGTTCTGGGTCACTTACGACAAAGTTGCCAAAGAGCACGATGACGAGTTCTTAGAGCGGAACAACAGCGATATGGACATCGTGCTCATTTTCGTAAGCTATTGAATTCTTTGATGCGTTCATCTGACTGAGAGAACATCGTAGTCCGGTCTCTTCTCTGCTATCAATACAGCTTTTATCATTGCCATGCAACCCGATTCCGCGACCACCGTCTTCATTCAAAATACCTCCCCAAATATTACCGTCTCATCTTCCACTGAATCAGACGCCAAATCGCCCAATGGTACTTGGTTTCAGGGTTTGGCATATGTTGCATTATCGTTCAGCCTTCTGGCTGCTTTCTGTGCCGTGCTCGGCAAGCAGTGGCTCAGCCATTATAAATCGAACAATATCCGTGGTTCTCTCGAAGAACGCGGAAAGCATAGACAGCACAAGTTAGATGGATTGGAAGCATGGCAGTTTCATGCTGTGCTGCAATCGTTTCCCGTTTTACTGCAAATCTCGCTCCTTTTATTTGGGGTTGCTATCTCAGCCTTCGTATGGTCTCGGCAGGGAAGATTAGCCATCGCTGTCATCGTATCGATGGCGTTCGGCGTGTTTTTCTACTGGTTCATCATCGTCGCCTCCTTACGATCTCCAGAGTGTTTTTTCCAAACTCCTATTTCAGCAGTCATCCGCATGCTCTACAGGCGCACATACACGTACATCAAAGGCTGGCGCATGCATAGAAACGGCGAAGTGTCATCACAGCATGATCCCGGAGAGCCCGAAGAACCGCTCTCCGATGTACCGTCTATGAAGTGGATATTTGAATCCTTCACAGATCCGGAAGTGATCAGCTCGGTCGCTTGGCTGGTGCCTTCCATCCAATGGACCCCCGAATTGCTTCCCGAACTGCATATGCAAACCATATGCTCGCGCTTGCTAAGCACATTCAAAGCGTGCCTTGCCGCTGGAGTCCGGACCTTTTCGGCACGCCGAAGAGCCCTTGCGTGCGGAAGAGCCTTGCATCACGTAGCTTGTGATGAAAGTATACGGAACTATACTTCCTCTAATGTTATGCACTCTGATACATGGTCGTTGGATATGTGGTCTCATTGGCAAGACCTCAGTCTTCCCTGGGGACTTGATGACTGCAAATCATCTTTCCACCAGTACGCCACAACTTTAGATGAAGATCACGAAAGCGATGCACGTGATGCTTTGCGCCTCACTATCGTGACTGGTTGCCCAGGATTTTTGCAGCCAACCGATACTGCATTGATCTGGGATGGTGTTTTCGACTGGAAGGACGACCCGCGTACTATACAAGACTTTGACTGGCTTGTGGATTTCCTGGTACACTTCCGGAAGTCTTCAGCGAGGAACTTCGATGCCATGGGAGACGCGCTGCTCGCATTGAGTGCCATGCGGGATCTGGGAAGTGACACCAGACGAGACAATTACCTTGATGCCATCATCTTCGCCATGGAAGCAGATAAACCATCCCGACTTCGCCATGCAGCCCTTCGAGCTGTATTCGATGCTCGTTTTAAACTAGTGGAGATAGTTGACAAGGAGGAGGGAGAATTTCGGGAGAAGTTATTAGGGGAACTTGCACCAGCTCTGTTCATTGCAACCAAACCTGTCGCGCCGCAGCGATTTGATGATGAACCGGACGCTGTCTTCAATCCTAGACGTGACGACTGCTATCTACGACTAATCTTCACTCTGGCAAAGCAAAGTGATTGGCGTGCTCATTTAGAGAAAGCCGGTCACATAGAGCGATGCACATCTCTGCTAGACCACGTCATCAAGAATAATCCATCAATATTATCTGTCGCATCTCACTCTTACTATCTTGCAGCCATATTGATACGGATGAACTCCTCGGGGAGTTATCGAAGCTCGTTGGGGGCAGCTACCCTGGCCTCTGCTCCAGACTCTGAAACTACGAACAAGGAAGAATGTCGTCCCACTACAAACCTTGCAGCCACACTGCCCGCAGCCCCAGAGGCTCCTCCTTCACCGGGATTTCCGGACAATATATCTGAGCAGGAATGGTGGAAGCTGCTCAAAAGAGCATGGTGGGCGATGCGTTGGAATGACCTCCACCTTGAGGCAGAAGCAGTTGAGGCACTGCCCAGCATTGTCACGTACACTCTCGATCTCCTGGAAACCCCGAGTGCTCGATATGATGCGGGGAGTCTTGTTCGATTGGTGGATCGGATATATGAGGCGCTCGATGATGATAAAGCGAAATTAGCAGTTAAACGCCTACAGGATGTGCTGGGAAATAGGGCAGCATAGTTCAAAGCTGAATATCGGTCAGAGTCAGACGATGTACAGTATCACTCCTACGCAGACCAAATGGAAAGTATATCCTTTGTTGTAATTGTATCACTTGATGCAGATTTCAGTCGGCCGATTAGGCTTCCTTGGCGAGATGGTTTGGGTCTGGATGTGGACCTGGAGCTTCCTATCCCCCACTAGCCTTCCCCTGTCCGTAAACTACCCTCCCTGTGTGTCATAGTTCCCAGCTGGCCGGTCACTGTACGCGGTCGCAGTGAACTTTTACTCCCATCGGGTATAGGTATAGTATAATTCACCCCCGAGACAAGAATGATTGCGATAAGAGAATACAATGAGGGAATCAGTT
This sequence comes from Suillus hirtellus, assembly GCA_016695485.1. Lineage (NCBI taxonomy): Eukaryota > Fungi > Basidiomycota > Agaricomycetes > Boletales > Suillaceae > Suillus > Suillus hirtellus. Next base: position 1,585,527 of record MU172273.1, on the reverse strand, counting down.
AATCTGGGATGCGAAGACAGGCGAGCTGCTACCCACAATCAAACAAAATATGACCGTGGCGTTTGGAGCTTGGCCTAGACATCAGAGCCCAGAGTATCATATGGCTCGATTAGGATATTACTCAAACACTGCCAACCGACAGTGGCAGCCTCTTTTTGAAGGGTCACGATCCCAAGTCCACTTTATTTCCAAACAACCACCTCCTTGCGAGTACATCATGGGGAACAGTACGTGCGTGTTAATAACGGGGGTTGTATTACTTTCTGACGTTCTTAGTTACAAAACACGGCGAGGTGCCATTCCTTGGTGACCATCGAGTTGCATCGATATTTAACCTTTTTGCCGTCAGTCACATAAAATGCTTGGCAGTCAAAAGCTCCTGCGTTGCCAAATGATAAAGCAGACTAGATCAAGATGATGACATTCGTTCCTGTCGTCGCACGGATACGTACTTAGCAGGATGGGTGAGTGGGTGTCTATTCGTTTGTTTGAATATCACCGTGATGCACATGGTGCGAGTCTGAAAAGGCGTGAGCAAGATCTAATGAACGGTATATATGCAGGTGTCATCTGAGCATGACCAGCAGCTCATTCATAATTCACCAAAGTTATGAGAAGTTCGTAATTTATTTTTCAGCGTCTGAGGCTACGCTCGAGGTTAGTAGTCCATTCTTTCGCTCGATCCCACGCTCAAGGTTTTAACGGCACGTTGCAGTGTGGATGATTGACATATCAACCCTCTGTCGCGCTCGTCTTTATCACTTCACGTAAAAGGGTTTTCACTTACCGGTGTTGCAGTGTCCCTGGTCGACACATTCTTTCTCTTGGGTGAGAATTGTATTCCGAGACCGTATATATGGCTGCTTCTTCTCCAGGGCTAAACCACCCTGTTGTTTGTTCTCACCGCCGCTGGTGTCAAATATTAAGATACACCTTCTCGACATCCCCTTGTCTTCTCAATTCTCGGTCATGTCCTCCTATACACCACAGACACATTTGCCGCTTGAACGATCTCGTCTTATTGGAATGATGCTCGGAGGTGTATCATACGGTGCGTTTCGACCCACTCACGGGAATTCGGTAGTTGACCTTACCATGATAGGGGTATACCTTCTCCTTACTGTACAAGCGGTGACTGCTCTCATGCAACGTCCCCGACGTGGGCAGAAAATTGCAAACAATCGTCGCATGCTTCTTTGCTACACCCTCCTCACGTTCGCACTTTCGACGACATGCTTCGCTTGCGCTACTAAATATACGGAGATGATCTGGATAGACCTTCGCGATGCACCTGGTGGTCCCGTTGCACAAATTGAGAACGCAATGCACTACCGTATCAACTTTGTGGGGATGCTCTGGCAAGCACCTTCATCTATCCACCTACACACAACGTTGACGGTCTCACCTAGTGGTTACGTCACGGATTGGTTCATGCAAGCACTGCTCGTGAGCTGAATAGTTTGCCGTATCGTGCAAGCCTGACCCCTGAAATACTCAGCTTTACCGATGTTTTGTGATATGGAATTGGACAAGACACGTGATGATCCCTATGTTAGTCGTCTATGTTGGGATGATTGGTGCAGTTAGATCATTTAAAAACGGTCATAGTCGCTGACATCTTGAGCAGCAGTAGCCATTGATGTCTTGGTCCAGGCGGGTACCGGGGCTCCATTTTACGCTATCAACGTCGCACTTGCATATCTTGCCTTCTTAGTGGCGAATACCGTGCTCTACACCATTCTCGTGGCGAAACGTCTGCTCTCCATGCGAAGCGAGATGAAGACGGCGTTAGCTGAATATGACTCTAGCATCTATGATACAATCATTTTCATGGTCGTCGAGTCCGCCGTGGTATACAGTGTCTTCGTCATCATCTTCATAGTTGCATTTTCTATGCATTCAGATACTGTCTCCACGGTATGCTTCCTGTCCATTTACCAAGTTCAAGTGAGCATGTAAAGACCTGACTTATCTGTGTTTCTGACACTGTCTTCTTTCTGAAAAACAATAATAGGGCATTGCGCAATTGTCCATCATCATACGCGTGGCACGGGGAAGGGCAGTTACCCATGTTTGGTCGACCCGAAATGCTCCAGCAGCACCTACGACTCTGGCGTTCGCAGAGACTACGTCAGAAGGACCCAACGCAACACAAGCAGCTACGCCAGGGCAGGACAGTGCCAATGAATCGTGTTCTGTTTTGGCTAAGTCGGCAGAGGCAAATGTATAGCGTACCATACTTGATTCATTCCCTAACTTCACTTATAAACTCTTTGCAATTTTATGATCAATCTCTATAATATCATAACAATCTCATCTGTCAGAGACTCACTCACTTGTACTACATATATAAGTCATCATTGGTGCATGGGGAGCATATAGACTCGTCCTCATTCCTGCGCCACCTGACATGCTTCTCCCATATAAGCTGAGACTATTGGTTACCACAACTTTGGTCAACCTCTGGTTCGGACACTTTGCAATATCTCACTTAACCCTGCTTCAAATCATATTCTGTCCAACCACATATCATTGTACACTTATAATACACTACTGCAAACTTGAATAATTGAAATTGGTTGAGAAATGATTGAGATCCTTGTTCAGGTGTGACAAAGCCAAATATCGAGAGCTTCTTAGTCACGTACCAAGTGGCACCCCGAAAAAGACCCCAGAGACCCCTCGAGCTCAGTGCACCCAACGGTGCCAACGCCGCCCAACGGCGCGAGTTTTGCTTTGGGGTTGGGTATAGTGCAAGGTGGGGTAGAGAACATGCCAGTGGTGATTTGCACTGGTGTTGTGCAGGAAATTTATATAAGGTTCTTGTTACAAGAGTAACATTGGTCTGCTGGCCCCCTATCATTTTTCCTTCGTCCTCGCCCTCATATGCCTCCGGCTTGCCCTTCTCTATCGCTTATCCATTGACCAGATCCTCAGGACTGTCCCAGTCCCTCGTCCTCCTCTCCTCGCACACACGTGCACACATGCCTTCGGGCTATGACTCGTCCTGACTCATGCCACCAACATGGTTTTCCTTATCTTTCTTATCTGATTCTGCTGACTCGTGCTATACGCACATTGTATCATTTACCGTTGGTTCATTCCAACATTTCTCAGTCTCATTCCGCATTCGACCTTCACCCACTAATACGGCTAACTGGCCAGTGTACCTATACCCTTTCCGTCTTCCCCCCTACCCTTACCCACAGTACGGTGACCTTGCCCTAAACCTTTCCACATAGTATAAGTAGTCGATCTCCTGTACAATAGTTTCTCTAACTTGAATCTACTCGATCTTCCCTGGAACATACTTCCTTCAGAGGCCCCCTCAGCCTCTGTCTCTAGTATCTTTTCTCTAGTGCTCCTTGCACTAGAGTCTCTATCGATCGACCCTTATTGTCTGGACACGACTGTCCATACTCTAAGGTGACTTGAAGACATCCGTCGACAAGTCACGTGACACGCACATCTCTAGTAACTGCCAACACGACAGTTGCCATTACTAGTCGCTATACCGGACCCTTCTGGTTATGTCATGACCACTAGCAGATGACGCCCCTCTTAGGGCTCTGCCTAGCAGATCTATTTGAGTGCATAACAGTTCTTGTATGGCAAGGACATCCCATTCAGCGATTTTGGGGTTATTGAGGAGGGAGGCTTGAGCTGCTGAGGATTTGTTGAGGTTTTGCTGCCAGATATGTATCATTGCGGGTTTGTCAGCAGGTTGTTCAGGCATTGGCAATGGTCAGAGATGGGGTGGAGCTTTTGGGAGTGTTGAAGGAAATGAAGGCAGATGAGGTGGTGGAGGGGGTGGAGGAGACTCGGGAGATAGGGTCGCCAAAATTCACTGGTGGGAGGATCTCGTTGAGTATGGCTATCGATTGAGCATGGAAGTCGAATGGGGGCTCAGAGCTGGCGTTGTCATGTGAGGGAGAAGAATGAGTCCAAGGTGGAGGTGGCATAGGGCATTGGTGGAGAGAGAGGGTGGCCTGACGAAGATTGGCGTTTATAAGGCATGTAGGGCGAGGTTGGGAAGATGAGGGGGGAGAGGGAGAAGGTCGGGCCTGTTTGGGTGGCTTGGGTGGTTGTATGGCATGGGTCCAAGCTGATTCTGTAGGGTAGTAAGGCATCCTATTCTCCGGAAACTTCTCATCCATCAGTTCACATCTTCTTGCGAATTCCGGGCACTTCCTGCTCCAGCTCGTGTGTGTGTTGTCGCTACAATTTATGCATCTGGTAGTATGGTAAGCGGTGTACTGGGTGGTACGATGGCCACCACTACATGTGCTGCAGGTGTCCATCGATGCCAAACATGCACGGGCAATATGACCATAACACTGGCATTTTGCACAGTGGATTGGCTCCCTCTTGTCTTTGCGTACCCCGACACATTCATTGTTGATGCAGAGACCATCCCGCAGAATGTTGTTGGCAGTGGGTGCCTCGATAACTTGCAGAAGGGCGAAGGCTTTTCTCTGTTCTTGCGTCCTGCGAGTGGGAGGCTTGATCCAGCGAACGCTGGCTAGAGAGTTGGTGGGAAGGTCATTCTCATGTTCGATGTGTCATAAGAATTTGTCGTTCTCAATCTGTAACTGTATAGGTAAGTATTCAAGGACCAAGGCATAAGTGTGTTTGCGAAATGATACTGCAGTGTCGAATTGCCCTTCTAACAGTGTTCTACCAACCGAGTCGCGTAGCCAGAACGCCAGCTCCTCATTCTCCAGTTCAACAATAACTCCCCCATTATGGAGGGCATGCACTGCTTTTGACATCACCAGGTGGTGAGTCATCAGAGTGGATGTTGGATAGTGCCTCTCGTAATTTCTTTGCGATATCAGTGTTGGAGGTGTTATGGGGGAAGAGATGTTCTCCTGGCTGGGGATCCAGTAGAATCTGCTGCGCTTGTATGGCCGCTTGACCAACAGCCTGGTCAACTGATGGTGGGAGATGGGAGGCCGCCACAGTGCTGTAGGACGGCTGATTAAGGATTGGCGATGAAGTCAGTACTGATGGGGGTTGGTTCGAGAGTTGCGTCGAAAGCTGGTTGAGACATTCTTGCATGGTGTCTAGGGAAGGGGTTAGTGATTTCAACATACTCTGACACTCAGCTACAGAGGTGTGAATCTCGTTTGTGGTCTCATCAATGCGGTCAGCTGCTATTTTCATGTCATCCTTCCTCTCATCCTGTTCATTCTTGAGTAGGCGGTGCATATGTTCTGCGTTGGTTAAGGCAGAGGCAAGAGATTCACTGATTTGGTGGTTAAGGTCCCTGATGTCCTGGGATATGGCAAGGAGTCCTTCCATTTGAGGTTTGATGGCTGCAATGACTTGTTCAACCACCTGCGAAGTTAACATGGCTGAGAGCCAAGTAGCCGCAGCTTCTGCAATTTCACATGCGGTGTTCTTCTTCAGAAGGAATGCAACTGCCCGAATTGCAGTGATGACTGGTAATGGGATGGTGCCTGACATTTGAGTGATGTGGAAGAGGATAGATGAGAGGTGAATGAAGTCAAAAGGCTCACCGATCAGGCAGAGCAATTTGGCGGTTAAGTAGTTTTCTGCACTTCTGGTATCCATGACGGTGTTGGCCATTGCCTCAATGTCTGCCATCAAAGCCGGTCTCCTTGTTGTTTTGCGAGTGTTGGGGCCAATTCCTGGAGTTGGAGATGAAGGCTTGGGTAACCTGATTCCTGGTCCAGTGTTTGCTTTCTCTAGAGACATGTTAGTGATGATGTATAGAAAGGAACATATCTAGATGATGTTTTTTGAGGTTTTTTTAGTTGTTTTGTAGGAAAGGTATTTGAAATTGTGACCGCCATCATGCTAATTAGTACATCATTAGACACCAACTCTTGGAAGCAGATTCCTTTTCCCTCCTCAGACGTTATTGTCACCCAATTCTCTGGTCCTTATGGACGCTGCACCCTATTTAATATTTACAATGAAGGCAACTCTCAGACTACGCTAACTACACTTGACACCTTCTTAGATGCCAACCTTGCCACCATCAAGACCGCCAACAGCAACCACATACTCTGCCTAGGAGACTTCAACCGACACCACCCCCTGTGGGAAGAAACTCGTAACAGTCATCTTTTTAACTACCCTGCTGCTCGCCCACTAATAGACATCATTGCTGACTATGGCTTCCTACAGCTCCTCCCCCATGGCATCCCAACTCTCCAATCCACCAGTACCAGTAACTGGACCCAGCCTGATAATGTATTCGGCACTGAGCACCTCATTGATGCGATAATCTCATGCGACATGGACCCTTCCATGCATGGTCCCAAGACTGACCACATACCAATCCTCACCATCCTGGAGCTAGAAGCTCCTTGCATCAAGTTAGAACCTAGATGCAATTGGCGGGAGGTAAACTGGGAGGCATTCGACAGGCACCTTCGGAGCCTCATCACCACCACACCAGCTCAACCACTGGCATCCAAGGAAGAGTTCCAATGCGCTGCCTCGCGCCTCACACAATCCATCACCGACACCATCAACACTCACATCCCATTCTCCAAGCCTTGCCCGCACTCTAAACAGTGGTGGACCCACCAACTCACCAACCTTCGGGACCACGTGACTGAACTCAGTCGCCTATCGCATCAAATGAGGGGTCTCCCTCAACATGCCTGCCACGAGGAACTCAAGGCCACCAAGAATCTATATGCGGAAGAAATCACCACCACCAAGCAGCAACATTGGCTGGAATGGCTTGAGGACATCGAGGGAAATGATCTGTGGACTGCCAACCATTACGTGTCCTCTGAGCCTTGCGATGGCGGAAAGACTCACATACCAACACTCACAACAACAGGACACAATGGCATGGCCATCAATGTGGTCACTAACAACGAGAAGAGTCATATCCTAGCTAAGTCCTTCTTCCCTCCCCCCCCTGTGGCTGACCTTGTTCCCCCCAATGCTATCTACCCTGACCTGGTAGAGCAGCTCCTCCCCATTGCCCCTGATCAGATCTCCTGTGCAATCTCAAAGTTGAGCGGCTATAAAGCCCCCAGCCTGGATGGCATTTGTAATATAGTATTTAAGGAATGTGCTAACACACTGACCCCTTACCTGACCCACCTATTTAATGCAGTTTTTTCTCACCGCGTGTATTACCAACCATGGCGCTGCTTCATGACAGTAGTGCTTCAAAAACCGGGGAAGCCCAATTATTCAGTCCCTAAAGCCTTTCAACCGATCGCTTTGCTCAACACCACCGAAAAGCTTCTCATGGCTGTGGTGGCAGACCAGCTGACATATGTTTTGGAGCACCATGGGCTGCTCCCAAACATGCACTTTGGTGGATGACTGGGTAGGTCCACAATGGACTCACTCCACCTCTTGGAGGACACTGTGAAGAACGCATGGAGGTCTCATAATGTTGCATTGGTCCTGTTTCTAGATATCAAAGGGGCCTTCCCCAATGCAGTTATGGCACAACTCCTCCATAACATGCACATGCGTCGTATCCCAGGCGACCTCATCTATCTAATGGAGCAAGTACTAACTGATCGACTTACGCAGCTCAAATTCAATGGATTCGTATCGGATTGGTTCCCCATTAAGAACAGCATCGGACAAGGGGATCCCTTGTCGATGATCTTATATATTATATACAGCTCAGGCTTGGTGGACGTGGCCAAACCATGCAGAGGTAGGGAATCAATCAAAGAACTGACCTTAGCATTTGTAGATGATACTGCTTTCATCGCTGTGGCGAAGACCTTCGACGAAACTCACTGCATCCTGGCCGACATGCTAGAACGCCCAGGAGGAGGATATAAATGGTCACGGGTCCACAACTCCCACTTCAAAACCAACAAGTTCGCCTTAATGGATTTTTCCATGAATAAGCGGAAAGAGCGTCCTGCCATGACCCTTCAAGGGTCTATCATCCAACTGACACCCACCCATTGCTTCCTTGGGGTGATCCTGGACCAAGAATTGCGTTGGAAGGCGCAGGTCGACAATGCGGTGGTGCGGGGGACTGCATACGTCTTCCAGCTACGTCGACTCTCATCTGCTGCAAAGGGCATTCCTCTGCGACTGATGCGTCAATTATATCAGGCAGTAGTGGTACCAAAGATGCTCTATGCAGCTGACTTGTGGTTCTCACCGGTGTAGAGACTCGCGTGTCTCAATACCAAATATCTGGCCTTTACCCATACATTCCTATATGTTACAGCTCTACTCCTAAGGACCACTCTTGTGCGCGCCTTATCTGAACTCGCGCGCACTTAGGCGCGCCTTACCTACGCACACGCTATGCGCGTGTTCGCGCATGCCTCCTCATAGGTCTTCGCGCTATTGTCCGTCCATCCATCCCATGTCCTTACTGATTTACTGGTGCATTATTCCTATCTCGTCCATTGAACTAATAAAATCTTCGGTCCAACGTCCGCACTACTTATAGAAAGTTTATTTAAACTTAGTTATAATTAGAGTTGATATGGTTACTCGGTTCAGGAGCATGCTCGGAAGTGCGCCATCTCCATTCTTAAATACAGAAGGGTTTCCTTTGGGTTGGGGGTACTTACCTTTCCCTTATCTTTGTATACTGAAAAGTGAATAGATCACCTCCTCACTTGTTATCTGATCTCATTCTCTTGTCAATCATCCATCTGTGCACTCACTCCTCAATAAGATCTTGCCTCAAACGCTTTAGGCGCACCTTCGCTTCACACGCGCACATTCTCGGACCTCCTGCTCACACACGCATCTTGCACGCCTTCGCCTCGTGTACGCGTGCCTTCGCGTGTGTTATCTTCTCATGCCTATTAGTGCCTGCCTAGCTCATAGAGTTTCCCTCCACTTTTATTTCGAGGAACTTCTCTCAGTGGTTGTCCTTTGGGTCAAGTCATTGTCTCGTATCCCGATCTTGCTATTGAGCACCCCTTTTGTTTTAAGTGTTTTTTACATATAGTCAAGATTCCTCATCTACACCGGTATATCACGAAGGAACAGACAGACCCCAATGAGGATCAATTGGAGTCACCAAGAAGATATCCATAGTTCAACATATAGCGGCTATTGCTATTACCGGAGCAATGAGAACGACTGCGATGGATCTGCTCGAAATCCATGCTAACCTCTTACCTCCCTCCCTTCTCCTCCAGAACTCTTGCTACAGAGCCACCATCTGTCTTGCTACCCATCCGAAAACCCACCCCCTCTATGAACCGCTGCATAGAGCTGCAAAGACTTATGTGGGCTCGCACCGGTCCTCCCTCCACAAGCTCACACACCATTTTGACATCGCCCCCAATGCCATTGAAACCCTCATCCCCTCACGATGCTCCCCAACCTCCACAAATCCTTGGACCACCCATATAGCCGGAACCAAAGAAGAAGCCATAACAGAACATGAACAGCTCGATGACCCCATTCAAGTCTACAGTGACGGGTCAGGATACAAAGGGAAAATTGGAGCCGCGGCAACTCTCTTTCATGCTGGGAAACCCCCACGAACGTTACATTATCACTTAGGGACAGAAAAAGAACACATGGTGTTTGAAGCTGAAGAGGTAGGTCTTTCATTGGCAGTGCGACTAATATCTACAGAACAGGATGTCACATACCCCATCTCCATCTCTGTTGACAACCAAGTGTCGATTCAAGCCAGTGAGAGCTTTTACTCCCACCCGGGATCCTATCTCACCGATCGCTTTCATAGGATGATGTTGAACATTGCTAAGAGATGCGATAACTTTGCTGTAACAGTGCGCTGGGTCCCAGGTCACTCGGGAGTTCATGGGAACGAGGAGGCAGACAAACAGGCGAAGTTGGTGGCTGAGAGTAGATGGAACAATAGCCCTCCTGCTAAGTTGCCTAAGTTCCTTCGTCATGACACCTTACCGCTCAGTATTTCAGCACTTAAGGAAGTACATCGCAGGGAGACCCACAGCTGTTGGGAGCGCCTTTGGCACAAATCTCCTAGATACAACTGCATGAACCAACTTGATCCCAAGCTCCTTCGTCGCTCATTTGTAAAGCTCACAGTGGACTTCCCCAAGAGGCTCATGGGTCTTTACATGGCTCTTCACACTGGCCATGCACCCCTCAACAAACATCTCCACCGAATAGGCAAAGCTGAGCGCCCATGCTGTCCACATTGCAGAGATGTAGAAGAATCTGTGTTCCACTTCCTAACAACATGCCCACAATATCAGCGTGAGAGACACCTCATGATATGCGCACTTGGTCGCAGAGCCACGTCCATGCCATTCCTACTATCTGATCTGGTCGCCACGCCTCACTTAGTCCGCTACGTTAACGCCACTGGAAGGATGAAGACCACGTTCGGTGAAGTGCCGCTCCCTCGCATACCCGCAGACAGATAACTCTTGCTTCTTTTGAACAGATAATAATGACTTTGCATGAAGGAAACCCATGCATGCAGCCCACTAGAACCGACCCACCCTGCTTCATCACCCCCACCTCTCATCCACTCGTTAACATGGAATCATCTTCATCATCACCACTGGACTCAGCCAGCGAGCTGGAAGAACCTCCCAGTCAATCTCAGGACCTTCTCCCTTACCACACTCACTGCCTTCAGAACGATTCCTGTACATGCTCTTCATGGGCCAAGTACATGTCTACTTTGTTTAATGATAGTTACATTCATGCTAGAAGAATGGAGTCTCAAGCTGCCTCACCATCTAAAGAATTGCGCGTCTAAAATGGCTGGCAGGAACGGCGGACTGACTGGATATGTTCCAGGTCAGGGCATTCGCAGATTCAGAGACACACTCAGGGCACAGGGGCCCTTAGACTAGACTGTACTGTCCTCCATAGAGTTTTCTCTCAATAGGACATAAATTGGAATTAAAAAAAAAAAGCCAAATATCCATCTGCTTGTCACCAAACCAAGTTTGCCATAGCGGAGTTTCATATTTGCTGAACCACTCACTATTAGTAGGTTTGTGCTCATAGGGTCTTGGATGGTGCATGGGGCACGCTCGAGGCAAGGGTGCCCATACCACAACTCCAAGCAAAACGATTCAGCGCGAGTCACAGATTCAAGGAGCCTTGCTGGAGTTCAAGGAACTCCTTTGCAGCACCTTTTGCACCACACTGTCCCAGTCATCTAAATAGTTCCTACAGCCCCTCATGAATTTGTACCAGTTCATAATTTACATTTAAAAGCCTTTCAATTATTTAACTTTGAGTTAAAATAATGAATGCTATGAGGCCTGTGCACTTGAAGGCACTGATACTGGATGCCGAGCGGAATCTGTTTCAGCAGATGTGACATTGTGTGACTGTCCAAACCAGAGGTTGACCGAAGTTGTGATAACCGATAGTAGGCATTGAATATTGAGGTTGCTAGTCCATGCTCTTAGATTGAAAGATGGCCAGCAAAGGGACAAAGGAGTGCATGATGTTTGGATTGAGTATTAAGGATGAGGAAGGTACAATAATGCAATGGGGTGATAAGGAAGTCTAAACATAACTAGTCTATTTGGGCAAAGCCCAGCAGGGCTCTAGACTGAGACATGCTTTTTGCGCAAAGCTAAGCTGAGATTCCCTAAAACAAGGAGTGAGCGACGCATCCAGCGTGAGCTGAGTTCCCCCCCCCCCCAAAAAAAAAGGAGGCTCAAGATAGACTTACTAAGCAGCTAAAGTGGAGGAGGAAGGGCATAACACATGAAGGGCTCTAGGACCGGTTTATCTTGCAAGAACAGCACCAAGGTGTCACTGCTCCAGCGTCCCATGGTTTTAACATTCTCGAAGGGAACACCTTGAAGTAAATATTCGAGTGTCCCTCCAATGCGTAGACCATGAGCCTTTAGCGAACCTAATCCCAAGTGGTCACTGGAAGATTGCAGGCACTTGATGAACTCATTTCGAGTGAGTGGATGCATCCCAGTGCAATGGCACCAGCTAAAAAGAGCTGTGGTGGATGCCAGTTTGTTGACAGACAAGTGATTCAGAAGAGCAGCCTCAGGATTGGACTGCCCAGATTGAGTCGCCCAATACACATCCTCACCAAGTAGCGAAGTCTTCATGCGCGGTAAATGGAATATAGTGACGCGGAAGCCATGTCGATCAACATCAAAATGCCAGTTGCACACTCGAATGTAGTGTTGCAGATTGAAGTTGAGCAGGGAGGGGACAGTGAATTCTCTGATGCGAGCGATGGTGTAAAAAGAGGTGGTGAGGCAAGCATAAACAGCAGCATGAAGAGGTGAAGAGAGATCCAGCATTGAGCGAATAGCCACCAGGATGTCTACTGTGAAAGGGGCATGTTTAGGCCATTTGGAGGTTATGGGAGCGAGATGTTTACTGCCGCTAATGGCAAGAGAGCACTGGTTGTTGTTCACGAGCCAAGCTTGGCTGTGTAACAAGTGCCAGGCTTGAATGGCATAGAAATAGTTCTCTAAGCTCTTCCCAGAGTATAGACCCGAGCAGGCAGCTATGAATGCTAGAATCAGCACCAAAGATGCAGGACAACGTTGATCCTCTGGAATGGCATGCACATTGCAAAACATGTGGAACACTAAAAGACCTGAACCATATGTCTCCCACATGCTTGGAGCATGGGAGTGGGAAAGGACAGTGATGATGCGATCAATGTCGCTGTTGGAGATCCGAACGAGTGAGCCTGTGTGATCAAGTCGAGAACGTGTGATGTGGGGAAGCCACAGATGCAACTGGTCACGTGCGAGGCAGTGCGGGCATAAGGGAGAAGGCTGTGGGGTCAACGAGACATCACAGGGACGAGGACAGGCAGTTGTTTCAGCAATGGCAAATGGAGATGTTGTGGCAAAACGGGAAGGATTACTCACGCCATGCACCACGGAACTCGAGTAACAATCTTCCCCACTCTTCACTGTCATACTCATCCTCGTGCTCAATCTCATGGTGAGTTCTGCACTCACTATGTCCCACGGTTTCTCTGCTGACCGAATCGGTGTCTGTGTCGCAGAGGGCTTCCAGGCTTCCAGGCAATGAGATGGGTGGGAGGAGAAGGGAACATGGGGGGTATATTCCTCTTGATGGACCATCAGCGGGATTTTCAGCACTGGGGACGTAGCACAGGTGGAAGAAGGTGTTGTTGCCAGTAGATTCGAGCAAGGCATGGATTCATTGGAACACGAGGTTGGTTTCCCGGTTGCGACTGTGCCTGTTCTGCCATCCACTAATGACACCTTGGTTATCGCAGAACACGTGAAAGTATGTGGGAGAAGAGGGAGGGTTGGTGTTGAGGATTGAATGAACGAGGAGTTCGAATCCAACTGATTTGGCCCAACCGATGTCACATTGTCCATTAAGAGAGGTCCAGTTTTTTCATAGAGTCCACGCCCTCCAATGCCCATCGACAACAATTGCAACTCTGACAGAGGAGCTCACATTGGAGAAGGCACGAAGGTCGACGAGGGGGGGGAGTCTAGTGATGCAGTGCCTGATGAAGGTTGAGCGTAAGCGTGCAGTCCACCAGTCAAGATCTTCATCGAGATGTCGAACAGGGTGATGTGGGATGAAAGGATGACAACCACAGATGCCGAGCATGGCTTCCAGAGCAGTGAGGTAAGCGCAGCCTGCTGGGATGACCAGGCAGGTGTGGAGAAGCTTCCTGTACAATTGCTGCACGTCCAGGAGCGTGTGTCTCTCCCACGATTTCCACTCAATGATGGAGGCCAGGTACTTCGCTTTTTTCGACGCCAATAGCTCCACTGTGCAAGCGGGGATGTTCCACCAAAATCCCAGATATAGGGTTGTAGAGGCAAAGGCGGTGTCTTTCGACAGCTCCCAAGGGATGCCAAAGAGAGAGGAAATGTGGTTGATGTCTGCAAACGTAAATGTGAATCCTGAGTCAAAAATTGAGCAAGAAGAGCGCGAGGATAAGTCTTGTAGTGGGAAGCAGTGATCTTCAGCATAAACATCGAAGGAACCATTGTCGTATAGTTTACCCTTGTACCATATTCTTCCTCCGGACTGTTGTTGGACCGAGTGGGCCAGGATACTATGTAAGGAGGCCCGCTGTGAGTTATAACTTGCCAGATGCTCGCAACGAATGTGAAAAAACAAGTGGTCATCGACCCATTTTGCAATGGGGCTGAGACCCGCTGCTCGAAGGAGGTCAGCCCCTGCATCAGCCACATGGCCATAAACGCCAGCAGAAGGTCCCATACCGAATGAAATACAGGTGTCCATGCAAAAGGAACCATTAGGTAGGTGAACAACAGCTGCTGGCCACTGAGAATGATGGAGAGGTACTGTGCGGTAAGCTTCCACAACATCGTGTGTGGCGGCTTGAGAGCCTGGAGGGAGTGAGCAGATGATGGCGCAAATGGACTCAAACGTTCCCCAGGAGCATGGAAAATCATCTGGATTGACACCCGCATTGATTGATTTATTAGGGAAGGCTGGGGAAGGCACCAGTGGAAAGGAAAAGTTCTGGATGATCTGAAACTTTCCTGGTTTTCCCAACTTAGGGATGATGGAAATCAGCGAAGATTGGAAGGGACCAAGCAAGCGTAAGAGTTCATCACCTGAGAAGGGACCGAGGTAATGACCTGTGAGTAGCTCTCAATCAAGTAGTTTGTCGAAGGCGTCATGAAAAACAAGAAGGGAAGGACAGTTGGGAGGTGTTTGAGTCGTGGTGATGAGAGGGAAGGTGAGATTGAAGCCAAAACGTAGACTTTCGGGCAAGGTTGGATATTTGTTGAGTAAAGCATGGGTGACCAATTGAGCTTCCCATTGTTGGGCATTATATGGCGACATCGGGTGCCATTTTCTGTACTCAAGGGCAGCTTTGAGCCCCGTGAGTGGTGGCAAGGCAGCCCAAGCAGATGTGATGCTCGTCGTGTGATTGACTGGTGCACCTTGACCGTTGCCAATCGATGCAGAGAGGTTTGTTGGAGGCTCGTAACAAGAGTTGTTTGTTGGTTCTGGTGGCAATAGTAGGGGTAACACCATCCCACAGGTGATCTGCGGAGCACTCGATGAAATTGTGGTTGTTCCTTCTGAGACAGACGGCGCACACAGTGGAGGATCGAGAGCTGTGTGCACTTTCCCGAAAAACCTGCTTCAAGGATGGCTGATGAGCAGTGTGTTGGCCAGATCCCTTCTTGGGAGCTTTTGTGGAGGGAGATCTTGAGGGATTGCGAGGTGGTGGAGACTTGGACTGACACGAGCGCTGTGAACAGTGGTGATGGGTGGGTTCAGAGTGTCCACCTCGCGAGCAGTTGCCATTGGAAGCATCTTGATGACCACTCCGTGAATGAGACGTGATGTTCATCTGATGCAGGAGGAACGCAAATGCAAGGATGTACATGATGGTGTGTAATACGATCAGAGCAAGAATTTCAAAAGGCCGACGCAGAAGGCAACATAAAACACAACAATTTATATTTTGATTTGTAGAATACATTTGATGGTAAGGCACGCAAATGCAAATGCATGTTCCAAAGGCAAAGTTGAAGGTATGAAGTGAGTGTATAGGAGAACAATTAGTGCCACTTTGATGCTATGTGGGAGACAGACTGACCTGAGATTCGTGATCTCAGTGGCAAGATTCATGAAGAACACAGTCAAACAGACAAGATAGTACTGTGTCATTGACAATGGAAAGATCCCAGGCACCATTGCCTAGCGCAATGGCATTGTGCCGGGCTCTCTGCTGTTCCTCTTGGTAGATCATCAAAGCCCTTTGGGCGATCTGGTCATTGGAGTTCCAATAACGATGCATCATTATGGCTGCCCAGAATCTGGCCATCATGATGACGTGTTGGTTAGGCCAATCACATTCCTCAAGGGCAGCCACGATATGTGGCACAGCTTGAGCGAAGTCGATAGGTAAAAGGAAGCGGTCAGGGACAACGTGTTTGGAGGGTTTAGATGCCGTGGTGCTGATCCAGACGGTGGCTCCATCCTGTTTGGAGGGTATGAGACCCTCATCATCTCTTGTGCTGTACAAAAAGAGAGCTTCTTTGAGGCCAGTGTTCATCCAGTAATACAGCTCTACGAAGTGCCCTTTGTCAATCTTCCTCACAGCAAACTCAGAGACAAAGGCTTCTTCCTTGTTCATGTCTGGACGGGGATGCATGAGGATATCGGTGTGTTTGAATCTGTTATGAACTCAGATAATTCTTCCATAACAATCCCAATAAAGGGAGATCAAATGTACAGTATCAAGAGGGAGCTTTGACAAGAGATGTTACGAACTCAGATGGTTCTTCCGTAACAATCCCAATAAAGGGAGATCAAATGTATGGTATCAAGAGGGAGCTTTGACAAGAGATAGAACTCTGTCAAAGTGATCGAGTAATGGCTAGTCTTCTCGCAGGAAGCTAGATCAGATAGGATCCCTTGGTCCTAAGAGGTTATCGAGGAGAACTGAGTAGATTCAAGTTAAGGAAAAAGTACAGAAGTACTAGGGTTTAAATAGGTAAGGAACCGTGCACAGACCAGTCTGAGAGTCGTTGGTAAAAGTATAAGAAAGGAAATCAGAGATAAGGGGAGTCCTCATGTTCAACATGAGGGAGTCTAGAAGGTAGACGGGAATCAGAAAGAAGAGAAGGGAAAACATGCATAGTATGGCAGGCATTCTGTGAAGAGTCAAGAAGGGAAGGAAGACGGAAATGGATAGAGCAAGTATGACCCTGCAGGGTGGAAAGGAAAATGATGGGGCAGTACAGTGACTGTAACATTACCCCCCTGTCAACGTCTGAAGTCTCTGACTTCAATCATAATTCTGATAGAGCTCCGGGTTGATGTCCGCGTCTTTGATGAACTGCACTTCAAACTCATCCACTTTGTTGTCTCTAGCATTCTCCCATTGCTTAAGCTGGTAGTGGAAGGCATGAGTGCCTGGCTTAGCGGAGATGATCTTTTTGCCTTTGAGATCAGGACAGAAGGCAGAAAGATGACGGGGTTCGTGTTTGTTGCATATGCGGCAAAAGTATTTGGGGCAGTTGATCTGGTGATGCCCTTCATAGCTACAGTAGCGGCAGGTGATGGTGGAGTAATCAATGCCATTGCGGTTGCGGAATGTCTCTTCGGATGGGGCGTGAACGGATTGGGAGTAGGGGATTTCTTCTTCTTTTACGGAAGGAGTGGGAGTTTGATTAATGGGACGAGAGAGTCCGATGCCAAAAGAGATAGTCTCTCTTTTCTTTTGGTGACTGCGGCGTGGAGAGCCTGCGGAGCGGATTGCAAGCTGCAAGAGAAGTGGAGGAGTAGGGGGTCGTGGTTGGACAGGGATAGGGGTGTCACTTTCTGAGGAGGAGGGGGATGCAGGGACGGTCTGCTCAACAGGTTCTGGGGACATGCAAATATTATAGGAAGAGGAATGTAGATAATCGTCTGGTCTGGGGAAATCAGGAAGAGCCATGGCGGACTCTATTCCTTTGTCTATGAGGCGTTGGAGGGCAAGGTTCTTGACTTTAACCTGCTGTGTGATGACGAGTCTGGCTTTGTCGTCGATCATCATAGAGTTGGTATAAGCTATAGTGAGGTCGGCGGCACGGAATATGGTCATTTGCGCAAGCGCATCAAGATCTTCAGAGAAAAAAGGATTCGAGGGGAAGGATGCAGTATCGGGATAGGAGGGCGGCTTCTACAAGGGCTTGTCTCTCACAGAGAGCAAGGTCAGAGCGGTGGATTTCAAGGGAGGAGGTGGATGAAGAGGAGTTGTGGGAGGAAGGCATGTTTCTTTCGAGTGGGTTTCAAGTGAGGATTCTGGTGAGTCGGAGGCATTTCTTATAGGTTTTCAGAATCTCTTGGGCGTTAGCCAGTTCTTTTTCAGGAAGCCATGAGTTTTCTGAACTTGGGTATCCTTTCCATGACATGAGGAAGTGGCGTTTTCCTTTTACGTTTCCCTTGTGGGCAAGAATGGCTTCTATCTCATACTCTTCATGTCCATTGATAAGGTCAGGAGGTGGTTCGGGGTAGTTTGGTCCATGGATTTCAGTTTCATGGTAGGGGGAGAGTTCTGAGGCATGGAAGACAGGGTGTGATTTCCAGGAAGAGGGGAGTCAGATCTTGAATGTGATAGGGGAGAGGACTTCTTCTACTTTGAAGGGTCCGTATCGTTTAGGGGCGAGCTTCTTTGAGGGGAGGTGTGTGATGAGGTGTGCTGTGGATAGCCAAACCTTGTCTTTGGGTTTCCAGGGTTCGAACTTCTTTCCAAATGTCCAATCAGCCATGCGTTGCATAGCCAGGTTGTGGCAGGATAATGCTTCTTCTCGGATCTTTTGGAGATGTTTGATTCAATCTTCTGCTGCAGGGATGGAGGATTCAGGGAAGGCGTAAGGAATTCCTCGAGGTTCATATCCCATCATGAGGAAGAAGGGGGAGGCATTGCGGGAGTCGTGTTTTCGGTGGTTATGGACAAATTCTGCCATAGGGAGATGCTTGACCCATTCAGAAGGTGTGGATCTGCAATAAATGTAGAGGTAGGTTTCTAATTCTTGGTTCAGGCGTTCTGTTTGCCCGTCAGTCTGGGGATGGTAGGCGGTGGATAGGGCGACTTTG
Organism: Suillus hirtellus; assembly: GCA_016695485.1. NCBI lineage: Eukaryota > Fungi > Basidiomycota > Agaricomycetes > Boletales > Suillaceae > Suillus > Suillus hirtellus. The sequence goes on along the minus strand of MU172273.1, from coordinate 1,567,032 downwards.
TAGTCTAAGAGTTTTCCAAGTTCTTTTGCAAATTTAGAGGCGAATTGCGGGCCTCTGTCAGAGATGATTTTGTCGTAAAGCCCAAATCAGAGAAAGACTTTCTTGAAAAAGAGTTGGGCGACTCCTTCTGCGGTGATGGTTTTCTTACAGGGACAGAGAATTACCCCCTTTGTAAGGCCATGGTCTACCATGACCATGACAGAGTCATAACCTCCTGATTCAGGTAGGTCAGTGATCAGGTCTACGGATATCTGCGAGAAAGGGCGAAGCGCAGAGGAAGGAATGGGGTTCAAGGGGGGGGTGGTAGGATGGGTGTTGGATTTCATTTGCTGACAAAGGGCGCAACCCTCTACGTATTTTTGGATAAAGGTGCCCATGCCAGGCCACCAATAATCTTATTTGACAAGTTCTTCTGTTTTAAAGCGTCCGGGGTGACCGGCGGTGGGGTGATCGTGGTGAAGGGAGAGAATCCGGTGACGGAGTGATGGTGGGACGTAGGCTCAATTCTTATAGAATAGTGTCCTGTCATCGATCTTCCAATCAGAAAGCATGGATTTCATGGGAGGTGCATTCAGCCCGTCAAGGGCTTGCTGCGCAGCGAGGATGATAGGGTCAGAGAGAGTCAGGGAAGAGTTTTTCAAAGACTGGGCGAGTTCTGTGTCAAGTATGCGGATAAAAAGGGAGTTGGGAAGTAGTGTGACATCAGTATTGTCAGAGGCTTCGGCGGAATGATCAGGGCAGTGGGATAATGTGTCAGGAGCGGCGAGCTTGCTTCCTGCGACGTGGTGGAGTTCTAGGTCGAATTCATTTAAGGTTAATTGCCAGCATGCTTGGCGGCGAGTGAGGTTCTGTGTGGATCAGAAGTAGAGGAGATTCTTGTGATCAGTGAGTACTATCACAGGGTGAGGGTTTCCTTCTAGGTAATGCCTCCATGCTTTCAGGGCACGGATGATGGCGAGGAGTTCCCAGTCATATACTTGATAGTTTCGTTCTGCAGGGTTGAAGGATTGGGAAAGATACCCACACAGGTGATAAGCTCCATTTTCATCTGTCTGAAGGAGCACTGCGCCTGTGGCAATGAGGGAGGCGTCTGTGGCAAGGGCAAATTGCCGGGACGGGTCAGGGTTTCGGAGGACGGGTTCTGAGAGGAAGCATTTCTTTAGCTTCTCAAAGGATTCGGTGCAGAAGGGGGTCCATTCAAACTTGGCATCTTTCTTGGTCAAGTCAATCAGGGGGCGTGCGAGGTCGGAGTAGTGGGAGATGAAGTGGCGGTAGAAGTTGCAGAATCCAAGGAATGATCGGACTTCTTTAACCAAGGAGGGGGTCTGCCAATCTTTGATTCCAGAAAGCTTGGTGGGGTCCATGGCTACTTGTCCAGGGTGGATGATCATGCCGAGGTAGTCTACTTCTTGGACATCAAAAAGGCATTTTTTGGGTTTCAGGAAAAGGGTTTCTTTTTGGATGATTTCTAGGATGTGGCATGTCCTTTTGCGGTGTTCTTCTAGGGATTTCGAGAAAATAAGGATGTCATCCATGTAGACGATCATCCATCCTTCGGAGATTTCCTTCTGGAACGTCTGGTTCATGTATGCTTGGAAGGTGGCTGGCGAGTTGCACAGCCCAAAGAACATGACTTTCGGTTCGAAGAGTCCGAATGAGGTAGTGAACGCTGCTTTCCAGCGGTTGTCGGGGTGGATCAGGATGTTGTTGTTACAGTGAACTGTCACATGACCTGGCATGAGCCCCCAGCTACCGACCTGCCCTCTGCCACCGCACAGCAATGACAAGAACACGGGAACTGTACCGAGCCTAGCAGGCTCGATGGAGAAGAAGATATGCACCTAGCCCGGAAAGCTAGTGACGAACCAGAACGACAGGCCGAAGGCCCATGACAATGAAGAACTGGACCCTGGGTCCATGATGACGAAGACAGGCCAAGCCAGGCCTTATGACAAATAGAGGATAAGCCGGAAGATGCCGGGCTTAGGTAAGCGTTCTGGAATGCTTACAAATAACGACTAGAACATCGGCGAACCTCGGAGAACTGATAACGACGATGATACCATATGACGACATAGACCTAGAAGGTCTATTAATGGTTATCAAGATAGAAGGCAAGCCTCATGGTTGCCTCATGTACTGATAGAAGACTGCAGACTGCGCCGCAGCAGATAGAAGGCCGACATCATGCTAGTTATCTCTGACTCGATAGATAAGCAGATTAGAACCCAGCTTAGAGCTGAGCTTAGATACAACAGAGTAGACTTATATAAAGTCACGACGCTAAAGTAGATGTTCCTTACTTTAGTCTTACTTGGACCAGACCTCAGAACTAGTACTCCAATCTTACTTGGTTTACCAGACCCCAATGACCCGTACCTTCATTGGAGGCTTGAGACCCTCTTCTGCCTGTAACCTGCGATCATAGTCAACCACCATTCGACTTAGCAACCTCTGCTCTTCTGTAGAGGCGACCTCACCGACTTCGACATACCAGACATTGCTTGTTTGCAACTACTGTCGATTGAACCACCCGAGTTCATAACAGTTGTTATATCCAGAATGGACATCCATCTTGGTGAAATATTTTGCATTGCGATCAAAGGAGGGATCAGTGGGAGAGGGTAGGCGTTCTTTATCATCCATTCATTGATGTAACGATAGTCTTGGCAGGGTCTGAGAGAACCGTCCTTCTTTCCTACAAAGAAGAAGCCGCTCGCTTGAGGCGACTTCAATGGTTGGATGAAGTCCTTGGTAATATGTTCATCAAGGAATGCTTTCACAGCATCGGTTTCTTTAGGTGACAAGGGGTAGGTTTTCGCAGATTTCGGGATAAAGCCTGGTTTGGTTTCAATTCTGTGGTCAACACCAGGTCTGGAGGGGGGAAGTTTATTTAAGCCATCTTTGGCGAAAATATCAGCGAAGTCATGGAGGTATTCTGGGACTAGCTCTTCGAAGGACTTCTTCTTCTTTTCTTGAGCATCTTTGAGAGCGAATTCTTGAGCTTTGTTGCTGGTCTTTAGATATTCTTCTTCTTCGGCTTTTCTCAGAATCCATTGATTTCTGAGAGGGGAGAGGGATGCCATGCGGCGAATCTCGGCAGCAGATGTGCCATCATGAGTGAGGGGAGAGTCAAACAAGAGGTTTTCGAATAGGGTTACCTCAGAACCATCAGCGGCGTATTTGATCAGTACCTCATCGTCATTGAGAGTGTATGTTGCAGGGTCGTCTACCCTTTTTGCGAGGAAACAATCCTTTTCCCAGGGTTCTGTGGGAACGTCATCCCATACATCCCAATTGGTGTCATATTGAGGGGGGATGATGTGGTCAGGGATTGCTGGGGGGAGTTCTTCGAGGGCATCATGCCATACTTCTTCTTCTCGAAGTTTGATTCGTTCCATGGTTCTTTTGCCGTTCATAGGCAGGGGTTTCTGGCGAGGGTAGTCGCCGTCTGTCTCGAGTTCTTCTGAGACAGTGGGTTTAGCACTGGTGCCGTGGCACTTTCCGTCTTTGTAGACCATGTGCAGTCCCCACTTCTTTCAGAATATGTTCTCGAGTCTGATGGATCGGGGGGTAGATGGTAACCGGACTGTGTCTTCTGTCCAGTTGAATTCAGGGTTCATGGCGGTCAGCCAGGGTTTCCTGAGTAGAATCATGTCATTTTCGTTCATGTTCAGGACGTTGAACTTTCCTATCATGACACGTTCATCGATTTTGATCGCAAGGTGGCAGTAGTGCGTGACGGTGTGCTTGGAGAGTTCTCTGTCAGCGGTGCGGATTTTGATTGGTTTTGACAGCTTATGCATGGTGATCTTGTGTTTTCTGACGAACATCCAGTGAATGAATGTCGCGACTGTGCCTGTGTCAATGACGGCAGTGGTTTCCAGCGATTTTTCTCGACATTCGGAGGATAAAATGGTGACCAGCACCCTAAATTCTCTGGTTTTTCCTACATTCTTGACGGTGTAGAGACTCGCGCGTCTCAATACCGAATACCCGGCCTTTACCCATACATTCCTATATGTTACAGCTCTACTCCTAAGGACCACTCTCGCGCGCACTCGCGCGCGCCTTATCCGAACTCGCGCGCACTTAGGC